>JASVEL010001690.1:0-36705 GCA_032618575.1 Nicotiana noctiflora
GGGCCCCAATCTAGATATCGAAAACCGAGTGAGAATCGAGGCTCTGGATCAAGTCACATTTGTTAGGGACCAGATTTAGTCCGGCCCCAATCTAGATACCGAATACCAAGTCAAAACCAGAGGCGGATCCATGATTTGAGGCTTATGAATTCGAAATTTCTACTAAAATTTTATATTAGTATGTAAAAGTTACTGGTTCCAAAAAACTGTATTAGATGCTCTAGGTCCTCCCATGTGGGAAACCAAAAAAAATAAATCTCCTATTTTAGATATTTTGTCATATTAGAAAGCGTTTTGCTTTACCCTAATTTGGAACTTCTTAGCATCAATCTAGATTTAATCGGGCTCCAATGTAAATAACAAATACCGGATGGGAAACCCATAAAAACAAATCACCTATTTTAGATATTTTGTCGTATTAGAATATTTTATTAATATGTTGTAATAAGATATTTGTCTCACATAAAATTCTTCTATGTTATAAATATATTATATTATGGATATTCATACTCCGTTGTAAATATATTTTCTGGAGAAGCTTATCCATATGGGACTCCGCCGTAAATATGTTTATTTATTTAGTACTCTATTGGAAATAAACTTCCTGAAGAAGCTTATCTTTTCAGTATCCGGTTATGGATAAATATTACTCTCGGTAGAAGATTATTCATACCGGGTATAATAAGCTTATCCTTTCAGTATCCAATTATGGATAAATATTACTTTCGGTAGAAAATTATCCATACGGGGTATAATAAGCTTATCCTTTCAGTATCCAGTTATGGATAAATATTACTCTCGGTAAAAGATTATCCATATCCATACCGGATATAATAAGTTTATTCTTTCAGTATCCGATTATGGATAAATACTATCCCCGGTAGAAGATTATTCATACTGGTATAATAAGCTTATTCTTTCAGTACTCCATTATGGATAATCATTATCCCTAGTAAAAGATTATCCATACTGGGTACAATGAACTTATCCATTCAGTACTCCGTTATAGATAAATATTTCAGTAGAAGATTATCCATATCTGGTATTGTAGCAGCTTACACAACAGCTTGTAGTAGCAGCTTACACAGCAGCTTACAGTAGCAGCTTACAGTAGCAGCTTACACAGCAGCTTCCTTCCTTCTATAAATAGAAGGGTTTTCAGTTCATTATGTACATCAGTTTGGAATTCGAATAATATATCACTTTCTCTCTATACATATCTTTACTTTACAATCTTTATTTTATAACACGTTATCAGCACGAGACTCTGCCATCTCGAACAAATATTTTGAAAGTATATGAGGTAAGAACTTTCTTTTTCTTAATAATGTCAAATCTTTCTAAACTTGAATTTGCAGTTCTGGATATATCGGGCAAAATCTATATGTCTTAGGTTTTTGACGCTGAAATTCATCTTGATGCGATGGGCCTAACATACACCATCAGTGATAAAAATCAGGCATCAAACCAAGACCATGCCAAAGCAATGATATTCCTACACCATCACCGTGATGAAGGCCTGAAAATAGAATATCTTACTGTTAAAGATCCAGTCATAATGTGGAATAATTTGAAAGATAGATATGACTACCTGAAGATGGCCGTTCTTCCACAGGCACGATATGACTGGACTCATCTAAGGCTACAAGATTTTAAATATATCAGTGAGTATAATTCTCCTATGTTCAGAATTATCTCCCAATTAAAATTATGTGGTGATAATATTACCGATTATGATATGTTGGAGAAAACTTTCACCATTTTTCATGCCTCGAATATTGCTCCTGCGGCAGCAATTTCGAGAGATGGGATTTAAAAGATATTCTGAACTTATCTCACATCTTCTTATAGCCGAGCAACATAATGGGCTATTAATGAAAAACTATGAAAGTCGGCCTACTGGTTCTTATCCATTCTCTGAAGTGAATGAGACGAAGTTCCACCAAGCTAGACATGGAAGAGGTCATGGCCCCAGTCTTGGCCATGGTCGTGGCCGGGGAAGAAACTCTAATCATGGTAATAATAATGCACCAAAGAATCCTCCTCGCCTCCAACAGTGGAAAAGGAAGGAACAAAAGCATGAAGCGGTGCAAGCACCAAATGCAGAAAGTGCATGTTGTAGATGTGGAGGAAAAGGACATTGATCACGTACCTGTCGTACGCTAAAGCACCTGGTTGAGCTTTATCAAGCCTCCTTGAAAAAGATAGAGAAAGATGTTGAAGCAAATTTTATCTCTGAAGATAATTTTGACTTCATGCATTTAGATGTTGCTGATTACTTTACACACCCAGAAGGAGAAACAAGTCATGTAATCGGTAGTGAATATGTAAAAATATAAATATTTTAATTTTTGTTGTTTGTAAGAAGTAGTATGATTATGTAATTGTACATAAATAAAAATTATAATTTGGTAATGATGTTTACTATAATATTCTTATTTATGTCATTGTGAAGAATATGGATATTATTATTAGATCAACTTAAACTCTAGCAGAGTTTGCAAGAAATATACAACTACCATAAGTGGTTATTTTCACATATCTCATTGTAATTATATTTTATTAACCACTTAGAAGTGGAATATGCCTATGATCATTGGAAGTGATAATTTAAACTTTCTATGGTTACAATTGAAGATAAGATACATACATATTCTCTATATTAAATGCACGCCTCGATTTGCTCCTGAAGTAGTAAATATTTTAAAAGAGGTTGAGGCATCACAATTTGTTGTAATTAATGCGCATTCAGATAATCATGTTCGATTTTCCTGAAGGATGAGAACTTTTGATAATAATAACTCATTCCCTAAAGTGAATGTGGCAATATTAATAAATCTGGTACATATGAATGCACTTTTGATGTAAATATGTTTACCTCCAGAAGAGGTAATATAATTGAGAGAATATATACTCAATATTTTGTATTTTAAATTTGCTCCTGAAGAAGTAATACAATTGGAATTGCCTATTTAAGTAGGAAAATGTTATGAAGAGGAGTTTTCTTGTGCTTAAACAATTGTTTATTTGATTGTGATTTTCTCTTATGATACCAGAAGTATCTAAGAAATATTTGATAGAACAAAATATATCAACAACTCCTGAAGAACTAACTGCTTGCTTAGAAGACACGTGACACCAGTAGTGTCCGATAAATATTAGATTGTGGATAATAATTGAAGGTTCTCGAAGAGATTATTTATAAATATGTCATTCATATTATATGATTGCGGTCAAAACATAGGTTGTAGTAAACCCGAAGTTTATGAAAATAAATGGCTATCATATTGAGACTATATGATTGGAAGATTGAAAATACTCATTTTTCCACAATCATAAGGGGTAAAATAATATGTATATGAGAAGTTACCCGCCTTATTCTTCGATTTGTACTTCATCATGTATCACGATAAACCAGAAGTTTACTAATACAAAAGTAGCCATAGTAAATCGGAAGTTTACTAATGCAAAAGTTTATGTCATAGTCAACCAGAAGTTTACTAAGAGATAGCACATGCCATGATAAACTTGAAGTTTTCATTTGCCATTTTTAAATGATCTATTTGAGAATTTAGATAAGCATATACTGAAGAACTAGAGATTCTTCAAGAATTCTCCTGTGTTGCTTGTTCTCATAATAAATTGATTATACCAGCTAAAGTTGGGATTAAGACCCCTGATTCTGAAATATATAAAAGGTGAATATGGGCCCATTCACCTATCATGTGAATCACTTATAGCTGCATATATAAGATGGTTACATGTATGTTTATTGTCAACCTGCAGTTTGGCATTTGAAATTGCTTTTTTCACTTAAGAGCATAATTTTAAGATTATGAAATCAAGACAGTTCATCTTGAAAATGCTGGTTTATATACAAACTAGTTTAACAGTGAATACCTCATATTAATGGCTAAACTATTGTTTATGAGAACAAAGCTTCATGTGTTGGTCTAAGATTTTCTAAATTGCATATAGCAGCATGCATCAGACCAGCAATATATCATAAGTCCTCCCCTCATAATTAGTTTAGGATCACAAATCAAATATTTTACTATCTTTTGATGTGTGGTATATGATTAATTTCTCTACCACAATGCACAAAGATATGTTTCCCAAAGAAGATTGTGGATATATGTTAGTTTTTCTAACATATGGGGAATGGAATAAATAGCTGAAAAATATGCTATATGAATGGAATTATCATGATCCTCGTTTAGAAGATAATTCAAGTCAAATGTCAGAAGCATTTGCTGATCTAAAATCAAATATCATATTTCAGCTGCAAATGCTCCTATTTAAATTTAAAGTCCCTGAATGATAGAGTTTACTATACGCATGAAGCGTGGTAGACCAATGTCACGACCCTAGTTCACCAATCGTGAACCTGTCATGACGGCACCCAGTCTTCGCGACTAGGTAAGGCTAACACGGTACGGAATGTACAATTTCATGAACAAAGGGGTGAGATAACAGCAGAATAATATAAATAAAATGCAATAAGTGCAGTTCGGCACATACACTTCGCCAAAACACACTAAATAACATACTACCAAGACCCGGAAACCCACAAGCAATACAGACTAAGAAAGAGTACAACTGTGGCTCTATACATCAGGAATGTCTATACAACGAGAGTAAGGGAAATAACTACTATCACTAGTGAGAATAGAAGGGGACTCCCCGGATCCGCGGACGTAGCAGATCATACCTCGAGTCTCCTGAAGAGCTATTGAATCACCTAGTATGAGCCTATCCTAATGTACCTGGATCTGCACCACAAAAGTGTGTAGAAGAGTAGCATGAGTACACCACGACGGTACTCAGTAAGTGCCAAGCCTAACCTCAATGGAGTAGTGACGAGGAAGGTCAGGGCCCTACTGAGAGAAAAATAACATATGATCAAAACAGTGATAAGCAGAAATAAGTAAGAATGAATCTGGAATAACAACAATGAAGTAATTACTACATCCAACTACGATTAGCTAACTACAAGTAACCAACACAACAAAAGCTCAAACCAGCAAATCCAGGACCTGTGGGAATTGAACCCACAGTCCCTCTTTATATCCAACAACTCAGGAACTATGGGAATTTAACCCGCAGTCCCAATATCAGTATCTCTGGGTCTCCGGGAATCGAACCCGCAGCCCGTGTCTCAATATCTCAGGATGTATCTCAATGTCTCAGGATCTCCAGGAATAGAACTCGCAGTCCCTATCTCAATAAGTATATCAATAAACTCCGGGTCTCCGGGAATCAAACTCCCAGCCATTGGATCTCCGGGAATCGAATACGCAGTCCACAAACAATACAACTCCGAGTCTCTGGGAATCGAACCCACATCCCTGGGATCTTCGGGAACCGAACCCGCAGTCCACCAATACAAATAATAAAAGAAACTCACAGAGAAAATATAATATGCTTAACTACAACTTCACCAAAATCTAGTGCCAACAATTATCAAGAAGTTCAAGTAAGACAATTAGGCAATTAGGCAGATAAATCCTATCTAATCATGCTTTCCAAACAAATATCAAGTAAAAGTCGCAATTTAATCAACTAAGAACAGAAATATCACGAGTTGGAAAATTCAAGTAAAGTGAGTTACAACAACCAGCGCATGTACACGCCCGTCACCTCGCGGACAAGGCTTTTCAACAATCACATAATATCCTAGGGGTGAAGGTTCCCCCACACGAGGTTAGACGAGCCACTTACCTCGACTCCGGTACAAAACCTCTAAGAGACAACTCTCTTGCCGCGAATATCGGCCTTCACAGGTGTAGTATCTGATAAAAATCAATAGAAATACATCAAAATAGGCCAATTGGGCATTACCCAATCGAAACAATTCAAAATACACCAAAAACCACAAGTTGCCAAAACCCGACTTTCGGTATGCTTCTCGAAAAAAATTATGAAAGTTATATATTCGGGTTCCTTATCTCAACACGAGTCCATGCATATAAAATTTACCAAAATCGGACTCTGTTTGCCCATTCAAATTAATGATTCTCTATAATTTTAGGCATAGGGCTAAAACCCCCCATTAATCTTCCATTAACAGAGAAAGACCCAAAGATTTCATGATAAAATATTGTAATTAGGCCATAAAACTTAGCTCCGACGAATACCCGATGAATTCCCGGCGATTTCTCGTCAATATCTTCTCTTAGGACTCAAAAATGGAGGTTTTGTGTAAATGGTTCGCGGATGAACTGTTCTGGTTTTTAATATATCTAACTGCCAAGCGACCCTATGCGATGGTAGTCACTGGCTCGCGATCATGATGAAAAAATTTTCCAGGCTCCAAATTAACACTACGTGATCGCGACATAACCCACGCGATCGCACTGCTTCAGACGAATAACCTTACGCAATCGCAGGCATCCTCACGCGATCGTACGGCTTTAGCCCACAACCCTATGGGATTGCATGCTTACTCTCGCGATCGCATTGCTTTGATTTCCAGACTTACGTGATCGTACACAAGGCTTCACGATCGCGATGCATTACCACAAGGCCTTACGCGATCGCATGGCCACCTCCGCGATCGCGGGAAACAAAATCGTTCTGCACAGCTGCTGTAATTTTCTACATATTTCCAAAGACTAGAAATGCCCGGATGGTGGTCCGAATTCACCCCGAGTCCCCCGGGACCCCAACGAAAACTACCAGCACACTTCAAAACACGATACGAACTTGTTCTAATCATAAAAACATGTCCTTAAACACAGAAAACATCAAATTATAGCGGATTCAAGCCTAAGTTTTCATCTAAACTTCCGAAATCAACATTCAATCGAAAACCTGACCAAACGACGTCTCAATGACCTGAAAGTTTGCAGACATATCAAAAATTACCTAACGAAGCTACTGCAACTGTCGGAATTCCATTCCGACCCTCGGATCAAAATCTCACCTATCGATCGGATTTCCAAAAATTTCCAAGTTCGGCATTTCAAGCCTAATTGAGCTACAGACCTCCAAAATACATTCCGAACGCGCTCCCAACCCCGAATTCACCTAACGGAGATAATAGAACCATCGAATTTCTGTTCCGAGGTCGTCTTAACACTGTTCCGAATACGGGCCATTTTCCAACTATAAAACTCTTATTTAGGGACTAAGTGTCCCAAAACACTCCAAATTCTAGAACCGACCCTCCCGGCAAACCACAATAGCAGAAATGAACTTAGGGGAACAGTTAGATTGGGTATCGGGGCGTAATTTCAAAAACGATCGGCCGGGTCGTTACATCTTCCCACACTTAAAAGATTCGTTCGTTCTCGAACGAGCATAGAAAAATACCTGTAGTGGTGAAGAGATGAGGGTACTGGCTACGCATATCCTGCTCGGTCTCCCAAGTCGCCTCCTCAGTCGGCTGACCCCGCCACTGAACCTTTACTAAATCGATGTTCTTTGACCTTAGCTTCCTGACTTGCTTGTCTAGTATGGCCACTGACTCCTCAACATAAGGCAGATCCTCGTCTAGCTGAACAGAAGTGAAATCCAACACATGCGACGGATCACCATGGTATCTCCAGAGCATAGAGACATGAAATACGGGATGTACTCCGGCTAGGCTGAGAGGTAAGGCCAACTCATAAGCAACCTCTCCAACACGCCTCAAAATCTCAAAAGGGCCAATAAATCTCGGACTCAGCTGAGCACATTAGCCTGATATAATCTGAAGATATTCCCTCATGTTCAAACAAATAAGTCTTAGAGCTTAATTCCAACATCCGGAATTCTATGCCAGGCTTGTTTTCATCAAGAGATCACTCAATTATTCCTCACACACCGTCCTCAAACATGACTGCATAACTTTACTGGATTCTTACCTTGCAAAACAAATTCCACAGGACCACGATAATATTTTATGACCAAATTATCCAAAAATTCAACGAATCAGATGCTCCCATTGCACCTCATGATCTACATATGTCTTATTCTAACTTTTACAATACTGACACGACGGAAGAGATGTGCCGATATTCATAACCAACTACTGAATCAACAATTCATTGGGTCTATACTCCTGACAAGATCCATTACCTTGTCCTAAACCAGAGAATGTTCTTTTCCTCTATAATATACTTCATATAATCAACTTGCACTGACCCCAAATCCCATAACCTCATCTCGCCCAGTACAAACTGCTCAGGCGATAAGCTACCTCAGACATTATCAAAAGTCCTGCAAGATGACACAATGTGCCAGTAGGCTACTAATTCGTACGTGATACAAAATGAAGGCGAACACTAGAGAGAACTATTCACTCTCACACTAACATGGACTTCCTTAGAAAAAATAGGAAACAGAACACATAAAATCAAATATGGACACTGAAATAAATATCACACTGTTGCGGCGTGCAACCCGATCCCAACAATATACCCATGACGGCGTGCCACCCGATCCCAACAATATAACTATGGCGGCGTGCCACCCGATCCAAACAATATAACCATGACAGCGTGCCACCCGATCCAAACAATATAACCATGGCGGCGTGCCACACGACCCATATATAAAATTCACACAAGGAGCCATACGTCGAGCTGAATAGCTCATCATATCAAAATACTGAATATCGGTCATGAGCACACTAAGGTGCATGATATCAGTCACAAGGAAACATATAGTGGTATAGGCTACAAACTCAAGCACAACTGAGGTGCGATATATGATTTGAGTCTCAAGAGCCATCATGCTCATATAACATCACTGCTGAGCGGAACCTCAACACATAAGGAATTTACCAAGCCGTCTCACAACTCATACGGCACAATATATCTTTACATGAATTAACTAACCGCGAAATAAGATAGTGACTATCCCTCCATAAAGGGCGCATTGCTGGAAGAAACACAACAGGCCTGACGCAAGGCTCACTTCCACATCCACCGACCTTAAGCCTATCATGGTCGTGCCAAGCTAAGTCAATAATTTCACAGGTCTATAACCCAATAAGCAGAGTGCCCTACAGGCATAAATTCTCAAATGGATGATATCACCAAAATCCTCATACTTGGTTTAAATTTCTAACCAATCAAGTGACTACATGTCACACCTATACAATCTTCTTGTGGGATAAGCTCCCACAATCTTCCGAATAATTAAACGGGCATGCACATTCAAACCACCGGTTGCACTAACACTGAAAAGCGATCAGGAGTCCCTAACCGGGATGCAAAGCCTTTCTCACAGAATACCGATCTCAAGTGATACTGACATTAATACCCATCTTACTCAAAACACTGAAACTCCATTCCTGCTCATCCGGGCTCTTTATATCACATTCATTGACCAAACTGCGACCTTGGTCCTTACTTCAAATTTCATACCACTCACTGCACCTCACGTGCCGATATACGATAGATATAATTTCCGTCACAACTCTAGAACTGACGATAGGCTAATACTTCATCACATAAGACTTTCCATTTAACCCACTTCAGGAGAACTATAGCAACATACAGGCGAATTCTCATAATCATCGAATATGTCAATCTCTAAGTAGTGGTCCAAACCACCATAACCCTTCCCGAGATCCGTCTACTCATAACAGGCCCTAATAGAAGAATATTTCAGAATAACATCAATCAGTGCGGCCGACAAGCCTCAATGCACCGCCACAAATCACATGCATAACTCGATCACGCTGCATGAACCGATCACTGACACCAATATGCCAACTCAACTGTGGCTATTCAATTTACTTCCTTCCAGTTTATCCTTGATTTCCTTAGAAAAGTTAATATCTCCCTTCAATACCTAACTTATTCCAACCGTACTCACCCCGAGTGACCTTAAATCATGAGGCCATGCTATCTCAAGAACGACGACCATTTCATGTCTCTCAAATACTACACCACAAGTCAAAACATCATAGAACGTTTTGTGCCCTTCTTCATAAGTTGCTTCAAAATTTTTGACTCCCAACTGTACTTATAGACTCAGAATTATCAGGCACCACACTTTACCTCGACCGCTATTGAGAGCCATCCGGCCCTGACTTGAACCAGTACGCAACCAACTCTACTGAATTTATAACATATGAATACCCTCTCGATAAAGTCCCCAGCGGAAACACTTCCCTCGCAACCTGCACCTATACGAGGCATAAATCACGAATCTTCCTTCAAGTTTGAACATGATCCAGTAAGGCTAGCCATAACATGCATTCAACAATACATATACTCAAATTACCACACATGGTCCTTTCCCGTGGCTGCAATAACACATTAATACGCTAGTATCCAGAATTCACGCAGGTAATTAACCATGCGACCCAATCGTAAGCGGTGGGACTCTCCCACTTAGCCCAAAGCCCCAATTACATGACTCTCGGACACATTAGAACCATTCTCTCAAGTCATTTACTATTATTCAACTACAATTCACTTGATCCAATGAATATAACCACATGTGCTCTATTAGCACTCTAACACCATAGGGTATGACCTCATCCCAATACAACCAAACATCTTCTCGCTCCATGCATCGAGCATTATTTACCGCGACAGCTTAAGACATACTGTGATTCTCACACCTACAAAGCACCATGTAGCCTTCACCGAAATCTTCCCTGTTGATAATGAAAGGTAGAATTTATTAGGGATACATGAACATCAAAAGTCCCAACATCATACCATACGAGCCTCAACTCTTGCCCATCCGCAAGTTTCAAAGAACCTTTTGAATAGCACCTAGATACATCGCAGGCCAAATCTGATATGACACATGACCTATAATTTGATCGTTGATAGTGAAATTCTTTCACTTGGCACGAAGCCATAAGATACATATTGCTAATCCATGATAATAGCCTTTATCATTTGTACGTCTTCATCATAAGACAGCCCAAGACATTCGTTTGGTACATGTCCTTCTTAAGACAGTCAAACTCATTTCCCCCCAGTATCTCTGCTGGCTGAATCCTTCGCTAAATAGATATCTCATATGAACCATATAGTCTTTATTACCACCAACTATCTTTAGATCTACATCCACCTTGTGATTCTACCATTACTGTGACGATTAGGCATTTAAGTAAACATTCTCAAGACCATACTTATCAATAGAATGTCAGAACCTAGTGCACCCCCCATGTGCACAATTGAGGATCTCTCCATTCTCTTGCATTATCGATATGGATGACACGCGGTAACAATGGTTGAGTAAATTCTTGACTCCCTTGAAATCCCTCTGCAGCGTCACGAATTGTCGGCGCATACTTGATACCGAGTGCGCAATTTCAATGCACGAGTGGATGCAAAAGAACAAATGACATATGTTTCAACTGAATAAATGGCGCACGATAAGGAATTCAAAGAACTGAAGAGTTTCCTAAACAGTTACATAGCCCCTCGTAGATAAATACAGACGTCTCTGTATCGATCAGAGAGAATCTAAGTAACCGGTCTGTGTCCCGTGACTCCTACGAACCTAGAACTCTGATACCAACTTGTCACGACCCTAGTTCACCAATCGTGAACCTGTCATGATGGCACCCAGTCTTCGCGACTAGGTAAGTCTAACACGATGCGGAATATACAATT
The DNA here is from genome assembly GCA_032618575.1 of Nicotiana noctiflora. Classification (NCBI taxonomy): domain Eukaryota; kingdom Viridiplantae; phylum Streptophyta; class Magnoliopsida; order Solanales; family Solanaceae; genus Nicotiana; species Nicotiana noctiflora. Next base: position 11,571 of record JASVEL010001690.1, read on the forward strand.
TCATGAACAGAGGGGTAAGATAACAGCAGAATAATATAAATGAAATGTAATAAGTGCCGCTCGGCACATACACTTCGCCAAAACACACTAAATAACATACTACCAAGACCCGAAAACCCACGGACAACACAGACTAAGAAAGAGTATAACTGTGGCTCTATACATCAGGAATGTCTATACAACGAGAGTAAGGGAAATAACTACTATCACTACTGAGAATAGAAGGGGATACCCAGATCCGCGGACGTAGCAGATCATACCTCGAGTCTCCTGAAGAGTTGCGAGATCACCTGAAATGTGTCTGATCTGATATACCTGGATCTGCACAACAAAAGTGTGTAGAAGAGTAGCATGAGTACACCACGACGGTACTCAGTAAGTGCCAAGCCTAACCTCGATGGAGTAGTGACGAGGAAGGTCAGGGCCCTACTGAGAGAACAATAACATATGATCAAAACAGTAATAAGCAGGAATAAGTAAGAATGAATTTGGAATAACAACAATGAAGTAATTACTACATCCGACTACGATTAGCTAACTACAAGTAACCAACACAACAAAAGCTCAAACCAGCAAATCCAGGACCTGTGGGAATTGAACCCACAGTCCCTCTTTATATCCAACAACTCAGGAACTACGGAAATTTAACCCGCAGTCCCGATATCAGTATCTCTGGGTCTCCGGGAATCGAACCCGCAGCCCGTGTCTCAATATCTCAGGATGTGTCTCAATGTCTCAGGATCTCCAGGAATAGAACCCGCAGTCCCTATCTCAATAAGTATATCAATAAACTTTGAGTCTCCGGGAATCGAACCCGCAGCCCTTGGATCTCCGGGAATCGAATCCGCAATCCACATACAATACAACTCCGGGTCTCTGGGAATCGAACCCATAGCCCTGGGATCTCCGGGAACCGAACCCGCAGCCCACCAACACAAATAATAAAAGAAACACACAGAGAAAATATAATATGCTTAACTACAACTTCACCAAAATCGCCAACAATTATCAAGAAGTTCAAGTAAGACAATTAGGCAATTAGGCAGATAAATCCTATCTAATCATGCTTTCCTAACGAATATCAGGTAAAAGTCGCAATTTAATCAACTAAGAACATAAATATCACAAGTTGGACAATTCAAGTAAAGTGAGTTACAACAACCAGCGCATGTACACGCCCATCACCTCGCGACATAACCCACGCGATCGCACTGCTTCAGACGAATAACCTTACGCGATCGCAGGCATCCTCACGCGATCGCACTACTTTAGCCCACAACCCTATGCGATCGCATGCTTACTCTCACGATCGCATTGCTTTGATTTCCAGACTTACGCGATCGCACACAAGGCTTCGCAATCGCGATGCATTACCACAAGGCCTTACGCGATCGCATGGCCACCTCCACGATCGTGGAGAACAAAATCGTTCTGCATTGTTGCTGCAATTTTCTGCATATTTCCAAAGACTCAAAATGCCCGGATGGTGGTCCGAATTCACCCCGAGGCCCCCGGGACCCCAACGAAAACCACCAGCACACTCTAAAACACGATACGAACTTGTTCTAATCATAAAAACATGTCCTTAAACACAGAAAACATTGAATTATAGCGGATTCAAACCTAAGTTTTCATCTAAACTTCTGAAATCAACATTCAATCGAAAACCCGACCAAACGATGTCCGAATGACCGGAAAGTTTGTAGACATATCAAAAATCACCTAACAAAGCTATTGCAACTATCGGAATTCCATTCCGACCCCGGATCAAAATCTCACCTATCGATCGGATTTCCACCAGAATTTCAAACTTCGGCATTTCAAGCCTAATTGAGCTACGGACCTCCAAAATACATTCCGAACGCGCTCCCAACCCCGAAATCACCTAATGGAGCTAATGGAACCATCGGATTTCCGTTCCGAGGTCGTCTTAACACTGTTCCGAATACGGGCCATTTTCCAACTATAAAGCTCTCATTTAGGGACTAAGTGACCCAAAACACTCCAAAATCCAGAACCGACCCTCCCGACAAACCACAATAGCAGAAATGAACTTAGGGTAACAGTTAGATTGAGGATCGGGGCGTAATTTCAAAAATGACCGGCCGGGTCGTTACAACCAATCGGTTCTAAAGGTCACAATCGCTGAAAAATGATAAGAAGCTAATGATCAAAATGATCATAATGAGGAGGAAATGAGATCTAGAAGAGCCCACAACATAATATTTCATGAAACTCCAGAAGAAGTTGGGGTACCTGAAAATAAAGAAAGTGATGAGATCTCAACAAGTTATGCCATTTAAGAACCGATACAAAATGATCGTCGACGATATATTTGATACAATATAGTGCACAATACTGTGAAATATTATGAGGATCGAATCAGTAGTCCAAACACCTGAAGATGTCATGTCATTTAATTGCGAGTCATAACCTATATGACTAATTTGATTAAATCTCTATAAAGATCCCCGAAGGATTTGAAATGCCTGAAGCATATAAATTCAAATTCTCGGGAAATATACTCGATCAAATTATAAAGATCTTGTACGGTTTAAATCAATCTGGGCGCAAGTGATATAATCGCCTCAGTGAATATTTGCTGAAAGAGAGTTACATAAATAATATTATTTGTCCATGTATTTTTACAAAGAAAATGTAATCAGAATTTGTTACACTTGTTGTTTACGTTGATGACATAAATCTTGTTGGAACTACAGAAGAGCTCCAAAGGCAATTGAATATCTTAAGAAAGAATTTGAGATGAAAGATCGTGGAAAAATAAAATTTGTCTTGGTCTGCAAAATAAGTATTTAGCAGACGAGATTTTTATCCATGAATTTGCCTATACATAACGAGTCTTTGAACGCTTTTAAATGGACAAAGCGCACCCATTAAGTACACCAATGGGTGTTCGATCACTTGAAGTGAATTAGGATCCGTTCCGACCTCTAGAAGAGGATGAGGAACTCCTTGGTCCTGAAATACTCTATCTCAGTGCAATTGCTATGCACTTATGTATCTTGCTAATGCTAATAAAAGTGGTGCAGATCGTATTGGTTATGCAGATACAAGGTTAGAATGCAGAGACTCAAATATTTGAAACAAGGTTTTCATCAGGAGGAGTAAATACGATATGTGCACTCTTATTCCTTCATTATAATTTTTCCCACAAGGTTTTTCCTAATAAGGTTTTAATGAGGCACATTATCTTTTAATGAACATCCAAGGGGGAGTGTTATAAATATATTATATTATGGATATTCATACTCCGATGTAAATAAGCTTCCTGAAGAAGCTTATCCATATGGGACTCCGTTGTAAATATGTTTATCTATTTAGTACTCTATTGGAAATAAGCTTCCTGAATAAGCTTATCTTTTCAGTATCCGGTTATGGATAAATATTACTTTCGGTAGAAGATTATCCATACCGAGTATAATAAGCTTATCCTTTCAGTATCCGATTATGGATAAATAAAACTCTCGGTAGAAGATTATCCATACCGGGTATAAGAAGCTTATCCTTTCAGTATCCGATTATGGATAAATATTACATTCGGTAGAAGATTATCCATACCGAGTATAATAAGCTTATCCTTTCAGTATCCGGTTATGGATAAACATTACCCCCGATAGAAGATTATTTATACCAGGTATAATAAGCTTATTCTTTCAATACTTCGTTATGGATAATCATTACCCCTAGTAGAAGATTATCCATACTGGGTACAATGAACTTATCCATTCAGTACTCCGTTATAGATAAACATTACTCTCAGTAGAAGATTATCCATATCTGGTATTGTAGCAGCTTACACAACAGCTTGTAGTAGCAGCTTACACAACAGCTTCCTTCCTTCTATAAATAGAAGGATTTTCAGTTCATTATGTACATCAGTTTGGAATTCGAATAATATATCAGTTCATCTCTATACTTGTCCATACTTTACAATCTTTATTTTATAATATTTTACACTATAGTTTGAAATATTTTTAGTAACATATTGCAGTATGATATATGTCTCGTCTTTTAAGTCATTACTTTCATTGATAGTCATATTTTTTTTTTTTTTTTTTTTTTTTTTTTTTAAAACCCCTCCCAAACTAGGAGGATCTATAGTGTTTCCACACTTCCTCTCCACGGTGACTCGAACCCAGGACCTAACGGTCGTAGGTGGAGGTGCTTACCAACTGAGCAAGCCTCACTTGTCCATTGATAGTCATATTATACATAGTCATTGCAGATATATTTTAAATAATGTGAAAATGTATTAAAAAAATTATATTATTAGTGTAGATAATTTAAATGCTATTTTAATATATTTTTACGTTATCGAGATTTAATTTAATTAATTTGAGTAGGTGTTTGGTTTGTCTTCTGCTGACTGTCTTAGATTGTGATTTGGCTAATACTATATAGTATTTGACTAATATTGATTAAATAATAATCTCATTTTCGTGCTTCCCAATATGTTCATTTTGTCTTAACTTTTTTCTATTTCAATCGATCAAGATCCGCTTGAAGTGTACTTATTGTTTTGTCATATTAGTGTACTTTATCATATTGAAATAGAATAATAACATGTCTCATCTAGTTATTAGTGTAGTTTAATATTTTATCATAGGATGTTTGTCTCATCTTTCAGATCACTAATTTCAATTACTACAAATAGTATTTTATAATAACATGAAGAGTTGTTTATCGATAAATTTCGCATTTATTTCTAATAATTTCTGCACCTTCTAATCAAGTTATTAGTGTAGTTTAATATTTTATCATAGGATGTTTGTCTCATCTTTCAGATCACTAATTTCAATTACTACAAATAGTATTTTATAATAACATGAAGAGTTGTTTATCGATAAATTTCGCATTTATTTCTAATAATTTCTGCACCTTCTTGAACAATATATACAGATCCCCACCATCCCTTTTTATTACTAATATAATATCTTTTACTATTTTATTAAAAATGGAACAAAATGAGTTTCAAATTTAAAAATTTAAAATATTCAATAACTTGATTTATAATAATGAAGTTAATTTTTTATTTGTTAATGTATGTGTTGTCATCGATCTGTATTGCTGTAAATAAATAAAACAGTAATCTTTCTGAAAACAGAAACAGAAAGTTAGTAGAAACAAATTTTGAATACAATATTGGAATTTCAAAATAATTTTTAAAATATTGGAGGAACAAATCGAGTCCATTGAATACACAGTGTGTCCTTAAGGAAATTATTTCCCTCAAGTACCTGAAGTTTTGGAATATATCCTCCCAGGATAGTATGATGACCCGGTCTGTCGTCACGTGAGTTACCGCCCCGTTTCCCCCATATTATGTTGCTCTATGTGTCAATATCAGTATTTGAGTTGATTAAGTAGAATTGGATAGGTTTTAGTTGGAAATGAGGCACTTAGCCTCTTTAAAGGAAGCTTGTTTTGGAAAAGTTAACCGAAAGTTGACCATATAGTTAGAGGGCTCGGATGTGAATTTCGATGGTTCGGTTAGCTTCGGGGGATGATTTGTAACTTAGGAGTGCGATCGAAATTGAATTTGAAGGTCCGGTGTAGAATTATACGTGAATTGGCGAAGTTTGAATTTTGGCGAATTGTGGTTGAAAGGCAAGATTTTGATCAGAGTGTCGGAATGGAATTCCGAGAGTTTCTGTAGCTTCATTAGGTAATTTTGGATATGTGTGCAAAATTTCAGGTCATTCGGACGTCGTTTGGTCGATTTTTTGATCGAATGTGAGTTTCGAAAGTTTGAAGAAAACTTAGGCTTGAATCTGTAGTGAATTGATAATTTTTGTGTTGTTTGGCGTGTTTTGGTGATTGGAACAAGTTCGTATGGTGTTTTGGGGTATGTTCATATTTTTGGTTGAGGTCTCGGGGGCCTCGGGGTGATTCCGGGTGATCAAACGGCCATTTTGGACTTGAAGGAATTGTTGGTTTTTCCCAGCTGAAGTGTTGCAGAAGTCCCTTCGTCGCGTTCGCGTGGGTGTGTCGCAAACGCGTAGGGCAAAGTTGAGAGGGCAGGAAATCTTTTATCGTGTTCGTGTTTGGGCTAAGCGTTCGCGTAGGTAGAAGTCATGGTAAATTGCGTTCGTAGTGCTGGGCACGCGTTCGCGTAGATGGAGGTAGAGCCCCAACCTGGTTACTCTTCGCGTTCGCAGTTGAAGGGACACGTTCACATAGGTCTGGAGGCCTAAGCCTTCGCGTTCGCGGGAGACCAGACACGTTCGCGAAGGGAATTTTTCTCAGAGGGGAAATTTGCGCATCGCGAACGCGAGAGGACCCATGGTATCTCCAGAGCATAGAGACATGAAATACGGGATGTACTCCGGCTAGGCTGAGAGGTAAGGCCAACTCATAAGCAACCTCTCCAACACGCCTCAAAATCTCAAAAGGGCCAATAAATCTCGGACTCAGCTGAGCACATTAGCCTGATATAATCTGAAGATATTCCCTCATGTTCAAACAAATAAGTCTTAGAGCTTAATTCCAACATCCGGAATTCTATGTCAGGCCTACTTTCATCAAGAGATCACTCAATTATTCCTCACACACCGTCCTCAAACATGACTGCATAACTTTACTGGATTCTTACCTTGCAAAACAAATTCCACAGGACCACGATAATATTTTATGACCAAATTATCCAAAAATTCAACGAATCAGATGCTCCCATTGCACCTCATGATCTACATATGTCTTATTCTAACTTTTACAATACTGACACGACGGAAGAGATGTGCCGATATTCATAACCAACTACTGAATCAACAATTCATTGGGTCTATACTCCTGACAAGATCCATTACCTTGTCCTAAACCAGAGAATGTTCTTTTCCTCTATAATATACTTCATATAATCAACTTGCACTGACCCCAAATCCCATAACCTCATCTCGCCCAGTACAAACTGCTCAGGCGATAAGCTACCTCAGACATTATCAAAAGTCCTGCAAGATGACACAATGTGCCAGTAGGCTACTAATTCGTACGTGATACAAAATGAAGGCGAACACTAGAGAGAACTATTCACTCTCACACTAACATGGACTTCCTCAGAAAAAATAGGAAACAGAACACATAAAATCAAATATGGACACTGAAATAAATATCACACTGTTGCAGCGTGCAACCCGATCCCAACAATATACCTATGACGGCGTGCCACCCGATCCCAACAATATAACTATGGCGGCGTGCCACCCGATCCAAACAATATAACCATGACAGCGTGCCACCCAATCCAAACAATTTAACCATGGAGCGTGCCACCCGACCCATATATAAAACTCACACAAGGAGCCATACGTCGAGCTGTATAGCTCATCACATCAAAATACCGAATATCGGTCATGAGCACACTAAGGTGCATAATATCGTTCTCAAGGTAATATATAGCGTTATATGCTACAAACTCAAGCACAACTGAGGTGCGATATATGATTTGAGTCTCAAGAGCCATCATGCTCATATAACATCACTGCTGAGCGGAACCTCAACACATAAGGAATTTACCAAGCCGTCTCACAACTCATACGGCACAATATATCTTTACATGAATTAACTAACCGCGAAATAAGATAGTGACTATCCCTCCATAAAGGGCGCATTGCTGGAAGAAACACAACAGGCCTGACGCAAGGCTCACTTCCACATTTAAATCTATCCACCGACCTTAAGCCTATCATGGTCGTGCCAAGCTAAGTCAATAATTTCACAGGTCTATAACCCAATAAGCAGAGTGCCCTACAGGCATAAATTCTCAAATGGATGATATCACCAAAATCCTCATACTTGGTTTAAATTTCTAACCAATCAAGTGACTACATGTCACACCTATACAATCTTCTTGTGGGATAAGCTCCCACAATCTTCCGAATAATTAAACGGGCATGCACATTCAAACCACCGGTTGCACTAACACTGAAAAGCGATCAGGAGTCCCTAACCGGGATGCAAAGCCTTTCTCACAGAATACCGATCTCAAGTGATACTGACATTAATACCCATCTTACTCAAAACACTGAAACTCCATTCCTGCTCATCCGGGCTCTTTATATCACATTCATTGACCAAACTGCGACCTTGGTCCTTACTTCAAATTTCATACCACTCACTGCACCTCACGTGCCGATATACGATAGATACAATTTCCGTCACAACTCTAGAACTGACGATAGGCTAATACTTCATCACATAAGACTTTCCATTTAACCCACTTCAGGAGAACTATAGCAACATACAGGCGAATTCTCATAATCATCGAATATGTCAATCTCTAAGTAGTGGTCCAAACCACCATAACCCTTCCCGAGATCTGCCTACTCATAACAGGCCCTAATAGAAGAATACTTCTGAATACCATCAAACACTGCGGCCGACGAGCCTCAAATGCACCGCCACAAATCACATGCATAATTCGATCACGTTACATGAACCGATCACTGACACCAATATGCCAACTCAACTGTGGCTATTCAATTTACTTCCTTCCAGTTTATCCTTGATTGCCTTAGAAAAGTTAATATCTCCCTTCAATACCTAACTTATTCCAACTGTACTCACCCCGAGTGACCTTAAATCATGAGGCCATGCTATCTCAAGAACGACGACCATTTCATGTCTCTCAAATACTACACCACAAGTCAAAACATCATAGAACGTTTTGTGCCCTTCTTCATAAGTTGCTTCAAAATTTTTGACTCCCAACTGTACTTATAGACTCAGAATTATCAGGCACCACACTTTACCTCGACCGCTATTGAGAGCCATCCGGCCCTGACTTGAACCAGTACGCAACCAACTCTACTGAATTTATAACATATGAATACCCTCTCGATAAAGTCCCCAGCGGAAACACTTCCCTCGCAACCTGCACCTATACGAGGCATAAATCACGAATCTTCCTTCAAGTTTGAACATGATCCAGTAAGGCTAGCCATAACATGCATTCAACAATACATATACTCAAATTACCACACATGGTCCTTTCCCGTGGCTGCAATAACACATTAATACGCTAGTATCCAGAATTCACGCAGGTAATTAACCATGCGACCCAATCGTAAGCGGTGGGACTCTCCCACTTAGCCCAAAGCCCCAATTACATGACTCTCGGACACATTAGAACCATTCTCTCAAGTCATTTACTATTATTCAACTACAATTCACTTGATCCAATGAATATAACCACATGTGCTCTATTAGCACTCTAACACCATAGGGTATGACCTCATCCCAATACAACCAAACATCTTCTCGCTCCATGCATCGAGCATTATTTACCGCGACAGCTTAAGACATACTGTGATTCTCACACCTACAAAGCACCATGTAGCCTTCACCGAAATCTTCCCTGTTGATAATGAAAGGTAGAATTTATTAGGGATACATGAACATCAAAAGTCCCAACATCATACCATACGAGCCTCAACTCTTGCCCATCCGCAAGTTTCAAAGAACCTTTTGAATAGCACCTAGATACATCGCAGGCCAAATCTGATATGACACATGACCTATAATTTGATCGTTGATAGTGAAATTCTTTCACTTGGCACGAAGCCATAAGATACATATTGCTAATCCATGATAATAGCCTTTATCATTTGTACGTCTTCATCATAAGACAGCCCAAGACATTCGTTTGGTACATGTCCTTCTTAAGACAGTCAAACTCATTTCCCCCCAGTATCTCTGCTGGCTGAATCCTTCGCTAAATAGATATCTCATATGAACCATATAGTCTTTATTACCACCAACTATCTTTAGATCTACATCCACCTTGTGATTCTACCATTACTGTGACGATTAGGCATTTAAGTAAACATTCTCAAGACCATACTTATCAATAGAATGTCAGAACCTAGTGCACCCCCCATGTGCACAATTGAGGATCTCTCCATTCTCTTGCATTATCGATATGGATGACACGCGGTAACAATGGTTGAGTAAATTCTTGACTCCCTTGAAATCCCTCTGCAGCGTCACGAATTGTCGGCGCATACTTGATACCGAGTGCGCAATTTCAATGCACGAGTGGATGCAAAAGAACAAATGACATATGTTTCAACTGAATAAATGGCGCACGATAAGGAATTCAAAGAACTGAAGAGTTTCCTAAACAGTTACATAGCCCCTCGTAGATAAATACAGACGTCTCTGTATCGATCAGAGAGAATCTAAGTAACCGGTCTGTGTCCCGTGACTCCTACGAACCTAGAACTCTGATACCAACTTGTCACGACCCTAGTTCACCAATCGTGAACCTGTCATGATGGCACCCAGTCTTCGCGACTAGGTAAGTCTAACACGATGCGGAATATACAATTTCATGAACAGAGGGGTAAGATAACAGCAGAATAATATAAATGAAATGTAATAAGTGCCGCTCGGCACATACACTTCGCCAAAACACACTAAATAACATACTACCAAGACCCGAAAACCCACGGACAATACAGACTAAGAAAGAGTACAACTGTGGCTCTATACATCAGGAATGTCTATACAACGAGAGTAAGGGAAATAACTACTATCACTAGTGAGAATAGAAGGGGACTCCCCGGATCCGCGGACGTAGCAGATCATACCTCGAGTCTCCTGAAGAGCTGCTAGATCACCTGAAATGTGCCTGATCTGATATACCTGGATCTGCACAACAAAAGTGTGTAGAAGAGTAGCATGAGTACACCACGACGGTACTCAGTAAGTGCCAAGCCTAACCTCGATGGAGTAGTGATGAGGAAGGTCAGGGCCCTACTGAGAGAACAATAACATATGATCAAAACAGTAATAAGCAGGAATAAGTAAGAATGAATTTGGAATAACAACAATGAAGTAATTACTACATCCGACTACGATTAGCTAACTACAAGTAACCAACACAACAAAAGCTCAAACCAGCAAATCCAGGACCTGTGGGAATTGAACCCACAGTCCCTCTTTATATCCAACAACTCAGGAACTACGGAAATTTAACCCGCAGTCCCGATATCAGTATCTCTGGGTCTCCGGGAATCGAACCCGCAGCCCGTGTCTCAATATCTCAGGATGTGTCTCAATGTCTCAGGATCTCCAGGAATAGAACCCGCAGTCCCTATCTCAATAAGTATATCAATAAACTTTGAGTCTCCGGGAATCGAACCCACAGCCCTTGGATCTCCGGGAATCGAATCCGCAATCCACATACAATACAACTCCGGGTCTCTGGGAATCGAACCCATAGCCCTGGGATCTCCGGGAACCGAACCCGCAGCCCACCAACACAAATAATAAAAGAAACACACAGAGAAAATATAATATGCTTAACTACAACTTCACCAAAATCGCCAACAATTATCAAGAAGTTCAAGTAAGACAATTAGGCAATTAGGCAGATAAATCCTATCTAATCATGCTTTCCTAACGAATATCAGGTAAAAGTCGCAATTTAATCAACTAAGAACATAAATATCACAAGTTGGACAATTCAAGTAAAGTGAGTTACAACAACCAGCGCATGTACACGCCCATCACCTCGCGACATAACCCACGCGATCGCACTGCTTCAGACGAATAACCTTACGCGATCGCAGGCATCCTCACGCGATCGCACTACTTTAGCCCACAACCCTATACGATCGCATGCTTACTCTCACGATCGCATTGCTTTGATTTCCAGACTTACGCGATCGCACACAAGGCTTCGCAATCGCGATGCATTACCACAAGGCCTTACTCGATCGCATGGCCACCTCCACGATCGTGGAGAACAAAATCGTTCTGCATTGTTGCTGCAATTTTCTGCATATTTCCAAAGACTCAAAATGCCCGGATGGTGGTCCGAATTCACCCCGAGGCCCCCGGGACCCCAACGAAAACCACCAGCACACTCTAAAACACGATACGAACTTGTTCTAATCATAAAAACATGTCCTTAAACACAGAAAACATTGAATTATAGCGGATTCAAACCTAAGTTTTCATCTAAACTTCTGAAATCAACATTCAATCGAAAACCCGACCAAACGATGTCCGAATGACCGGAAAGTTTGTAGACATATCAAAAATCACCTAACAAAGCTATTGCAACTATCGGAATTCCATTCCGACCCCGGATCAAAATCTCACCTATCGATCGGATTTCCAAAAATTTCCAACTTCGGCATTTCAAGCCTAATTGAGCTACAGACCTCCAAAATACATTCTGAACGCGCTCCCAACCCCGAAATCACATAATGGAGATAATGGAACCATCGGATTTCCGTTCCGAGGTCGTCTTAACACTATTCTGAATACGGGCCATTTTCCAACTATAAAGCTCTCATTTAGGGACTAAGTGACCCAAAACACTCCAAAATCCAGAACCGACCCTCCCGACAAACCACAATAGCAGAAATGAACTTAGGGGAACAGTTAGATTGAGGATCGGGGCGTAATTTCAAAAATGACCGGCCGGGTCGTTACAACCAATCGGTTCTAAAGGTAACAATCGCTGAAAAATGATAAGAAGCTAATGATCAAAATGATCATAATGAGGAGGAAATGAGATCTAGAAGAGCCCACAACATAATATTTCATGAAACTCCAGAAGAAGTTGGGGTACCTGAAAATAAAGAAAGTGATGAGATCTCAACAAGTTATGCCATTTAAGAACCGATACAAAATGATCGTCGACGATATATTTGATACAATATAGTGTACAATACTGTGAAATATTATGAGGATCGAATCAGTAGTCCAAACACCTGAAGATGTCATGTCATTTAATTGCGAGTCATAACCTATATGACTAATTTGATTAAATCTCTATAAAGATCCCCGAAGGATTTGAAATGCCTGAAGCATATAAATTCAAATTCTCGGGAAATATACTCGATCAAATTATAAAGATCTTGTACGGTTTAAATCAATCTGGGCGCAAGTGATATAATCGCCTCAGTGAATATTTGCTGAAAGAGAGTTACATAAATAATATTATTTGTCCATGTATTTTTACAAAGAAAATGTAATCAGAATTTGTTACACTTGTTGTTTACGTTGATGACATAAATCTTGTTGGAACTACAGAAGAGCTCCAAAGGCAATTGAATATCTTAAGAAAGAATTTGAGATGAAAGATCGTGGAAAAATAAAATTTGTCTTGGTCTGCAAAATAAGTATTTAGCAGACGAGATTTTTATCCATGAATTTGCCTATACATAACGAGTCTTTGAACGCTTTTAAATGGACAAAGCGCACCCATTAAGTACACCAATGGGTGTTCGATCACTTGAAGTGAATTAGGATCCGTTCCGACCTCTAGAAGAGGATGAGGAACTCCTTGGTCCTGAAATACTCTATCTCAGTGCAATTGCTATGCACTTATGTATCTTGCTAATGCTAATAAAAGTGGTGCAGATCGTATTGGTTATGCAGATACAAGGTTAGAATGCAGAGACTCAAATATTTGAAACAAGGTTTTCATCAGGAGGAGTAAATACGATATGTGCACTCTTATTCCTTCATTATAATTTTTCCCACAAGGTTTTTCCTAATAAGGTTTTAATGAGGCACATTATCTTTTAATGAACATCCAAGGGAGAGTGTTATAAATATATTATATTATGGATATTCATACTCCGATGTAAATAAGCTTCCTGAAGAAGCTTATCCATATGGGACTCCGTTGTAAATATGTTTATCTATTTAGTACTCTATTGGAAATAAGCTTCCTGAATAAGCTTATCTTTTCAGTATCCGGTTATGGATAAATATTACTTTCGGTAGAAGATTATCCATACCGAGTATAATAAGCTTATCCTTTCAGTATCCGATTATGGATAAATAAAACTCTCGGTAGAAGATTATCCATACTGGGTATAAGAAGCTTATCCTTTCAGTATCCGATTATGGATAAATATTACATTCGGTAGAAGATTATCCATACCGGGTATAATAAACTTATCCTTTCAGCATCTGGTTATGGATAAGCATTACCCCCAGTAGAAGATTATTCATACTGGGTATAATAAGCTTATTCTTTCAATATTACGTTATGGATAATCATTACCCCTAGTAGAAGATTATCCATACTGGGTACAATGAACTTATCCATTCGGTACTCCGTTATAGATAAACATTACTCTCAGTAGAAGATTATCCATATCTGGTATTGTAGCAGCTTACACAACAGCTTGTAGTAGCAGCTTACACAGCAGCTTCCTTCCTTCTATAAATAGAAGGATTTTCAGTTCATTATGTACATCAGTTTGGAATTCGAATAATATATCAGTTCATCTCTATACTTGTCCATACTTTACAATCTTTATTTTATAATATTTTACACTATAGTTTGAAATATTTTTAGTAACATATTGCAGTATGATATATGTCTCGTCTTTTAAGTCATTACTTTCATTGATAGTCATATTATACATAGTCATTGCAGATATATTTTAAATAATGTGAAAATGTATTAAAAAAATTATATTATTAGTGTAGATAATTTAAATGCTATTTTAATATATTTTTACGTTATCGAGATTTAATTTAATTAATTTGAGTAGGTGTTTGGTTTGTCTTCTGCTGACTGTCTTAGATTGTGATTTGGCTAATACTATATAGTATTTGACTAATATTGATTAAATAATAATCTCATTTTCGTGCTTCCCAATATGTTCATTTTGTCTTAACTTTTTTCTATTTCAATCGATCAAGATCCGCTTGAAGTGTACTTATTGTTTTGTCATATTAGTGTACTTTATCATATTGAAATAGAATAATAACATGTCTCATCTAGTTATTAGTGTAGTTTAATATTTTATCATAGGATGTTTGTCTCATCTTTCAGATCACTAATTTCAATTACTACAAATAGTATTTTATAATAACATGAAGAGTTGTTTATCGATAAATTTCGCATTTATTTCTAATAATTTCTGCACCTTCTAATCAAGTTATTAGTGTAGTTTAATATTTTATCATAGGATGTTTGTCTCATCTTTCAGATCACTAATTTCAATTACTACAAATAGTATTTTATAATAACATGAAGAGTTGTTTATCGATAAATTTCGCATTTATTTCTAATAATTTCTGCACCTTCTTGAACAATATATACAGATCCCCACCATCCCTTTTTATTACTAATATAATATCTTTTACTATTTTATTAAAAATGGAACAAAATGAGTTTCAAATTTAAAAATTTAAAATATTCAATAACTTGATTTATAATAATGAAGTTAATTTTTTATTTGTTAATGTATGTGTTGTCATCGATCTGTATTGCTGTAAATAAATAAAACAGTAATCTTTCTGAAAACAGAAACAGAAAGTTAGTAGAAACAAATTTTGAATACAATATTGGAATTTCAAAATAATTTTTAAAATATTGGAGGAACAAATCGAGTCCATTGAATACACAGTGTGTCCTTAAGGAAATTATTTCCCTCAAGTACCTGAAGTTTTGGAATATATCCTCCCAGGATAGTATGATGACCCGGTCTGTCGTCACGTGAGTTACCGCCCCGTTTCCCCCATATTATGTTGCTCTATGTGTCAATATCAGTATTTGAGTTGATTAAGTAGAATTGGATAGGTTTTAGTTGGAAATGAGGCACTTAGCCTCTTTAAAGGAAGCTTGTTTTGGAAAAGTTAACCGAAAGTTGACCATATAGTTAGAGGGCTCGGATGTGAATTTCGATGGTTCGGTTAGCTTCGGGGGATGATTTGTAACTTAGGAGTGCGATCGAAATTGAATTTGAAGGTCCGGTGTAGAATTATACGTGAATTGGCGAAGTTTGAATTTTGGCGAATTGTGGTTGAAAGGCAAGATTTTGATCAGAGTGTCGGAATGGAATTCCGAGAGTTTCTGTAGCTTCATTAGGTAATTTTGGATATGTGTGCAAAATTTCAGGTCATTCGGACGTCGTTTGGTCGATTTTTTGATCGAATGTGAGTTTCGAAAGTTTGAAGAAAACTTAGGCTTGAATCTGTAGTGAATTGATAATTTTTGTGTTGTTTGGCGTGTTTTGGTGATTGGAACAAGTTCGTATGGTGTTTTGGGGTATGTTCATATTTTTGGTTGAGGTCTCGGGGGCCTCGGGGTGATTCCGGGTGATCAAACGGCCATTTTGGACTTGAAGGAATTGTTGGTTTTTCCCAGCTGAAGTGTTGCAGAAGTCCCTTCGTCGCGTTCGCGTGGGTGTGTCGCAAACGCGTAGGGCAAAGTTGAGAGGGCAGGAAATCTTTTATCGTGTTCGTGTTTGGGCTAAGCGTTCGCGTAGGTAGAAGTCATGGTAAATTGCGTTCGTAGTGCTGGGCACGCGTTCGCGTAGATGGAGGTAGAGCCCCAACCTGGTTACTCTTCGCGTTCGCAGTTGAAGGGACACGTTCACATAGGTCTGGAGGCCTAAGCCTTCGCGTTCGCGGGAGACCAGACACGTTCGCGAAGGGAATTTTTCTCAGAGGGGAAATTTGCGCATCGCGAACGCGAGAGGACCCTCGCGTTCGCATAGAAGGAACTAGGCATTCATAAGGGTTTATTAAGGACATTTCATCCGCGACCCATTTGGTATTTCCTCTATTTTTGAACCACCTCAAGAGTTTTTGGGTAGAAATTGAAGAAAGTTTTGATGGGAATCGATTGGAGGTAAGTCTCGTGACCTAGAAACGCTATTTTATTAAAGAATCTACTTTAATTCTTAGAAAATTGGGTGAAAGGTTGAAGAACTAGGGCTTGGTTTTTAAATGAGAAATTAGGATTTGAGGGAGCATTTGGACTCCAATTTTGATGAATTTTATATGTACAGACTCGTGGCGAGACGATGAATCCCGTAATATGAATGTCATAATTTTTCGAGAAGTGGGCCCTGGGCTCAGGTTTTGCCAACTTCGTATTTTTTGGTATTTTTCGATTTCTTTCAATTGGGTTATGTTCCATTAGTTTATTATAACGTATTCCTTGCGGTTTTGATCAGATTCAATGCACTAGAAGGTTGATTCCAGAGGAAAAGGCTTAGCAGACTAGTCTTGTGGCCGATTTGAGGTGAGTAATAAATATAAACCTGAGGGTTTGAAACCCCGATATATCACACTGTGACGCTATATTGAGGCGAGACACGTACTCTACGATGAGTGCATGGTCGTTTGTGATTGGGGACTATGGCTTAGTCCGTCCGAGTGATGTTTATACTGTGTTATTGACTAGAAATTGGTTGATAAATGTCTTACTTGGATTGTTATGAGTATATTTGGGGTGTATGCCGATTACTTGGATCCCTTAGGGATTATTATCACTATTTCCATGATGTTTAGCATGTTTTATGATATTAGTCCTGAGTTAAACATTGTCTCGAAATGATTAGTAAATTTCTAAGGTTTTAAACACTTAATCTATAATTCCTGATAATTGGAACTGAAAATGATAAATTTGACTGTGCTCGTGTGTCTTGCATGCATATAACCGAACTTATTGTGGATCGGGTTGTATGCCACTGCGAATGCTACGATGATATTACCCTTGGGCTGTAGGAGCCCCTCCGTAGTTTGAACCCCCACAGTGAGCGCGAGTACCCAAATAGATCGAGCTGCGCGCCGCAGCGGTCATGTGCATTTCATTGCATTCATGCATCAATATATGTCTGTTGTATCTGTCATTACTTGTTGTTATTCCACCGTTAAATGTGTAAAATTATTGGTTATAGCTTTGCATTGTTATATTTCGGGATATCTTACTGTCAGCCATTATATATGTCTATTACCACTGAGTTGGAAGTACTCATTTTACTTCATGCATCATGCGTGCAGATTCAGGTGTCTCGGGAGCATAGTCGAGCTATTTGCTGCTTTCTAGAGCTTTTCCGGAGTTGTCGAGGTAGCTGCCTGACATCCACAGGACCCGACTCCTTCCCTTTACCCCTTTTATCTTTTTGCATTTTAGAACATCTGTATTACTGAGGTTTACTACTACTCTGTATTGTTAGAGGCTCTAGACTCATGACCCCAGGTCTTTGGGAGATGTTGTTTATGTCAGTGTTTCACTGTCTCCATTTAAATTATTCGGTTAATAGTCTTGATATATGTTCTAAATATTTAATTAACTGGTATTGAGCTTCATGCTCGGTTGAGGGTGTTAAATGGTCGGGCTTGCCTAAAAATTATGTTGGGCGCCATCACGACCGGGATTGGGGTAATGACAAGTTGGTATTAGAGCCTATATTACTAGGCCTCATGAGTCATGAGCCGGTTAGTAGAGTCTCGCGGATCGATACAGAGACGTCTGTATTTATCCTCGAGAGGTTATAGAACCTTTAGGAAACACTTCATATTCTTGAACTTTTGTCGTGTGGCTTTGTTGTTCCGAAAACTAAACTTCTATATTATATTCTCTCGTAGATAGCGAGAATCCATGCTACCAGACGTGGCAGACGACCACCATTGCCATCTACTAGAGGCCGTAGGCGCGACCGTGGTCGTGGTAGAGGAAAAGCAGCAGGGGAAGCACCAATTGACCCACCAGTTGCCCCCATTCAGGACTAGCCTCCAGCGGTAGATGCTCCAACAGTACCTGTTCAGGCACCGGCAGTGCCCATCGTGATTCCTGCTCTTCAGAAGGCTTTAGCTCAGATCCTGTCTATCTGCAATGTCCTGGCTCGGGCAGTCTCAACCACTACTGCTGCAGCTACTTCTCAGACCGAGGGTGGTCATCAGATCCCCGCAGCTCGCATACCCGAGCAGGTTGTTCAGGGCTTACAAATACCGAGAGCAGCCCCAACTTAGCTAGTTGCATCGGTTGCTCCAGTTGTGCCAGTCCCACCAGCTCCAAATTATGTGGTTCCAGTGATGCAAGACGACAAGCAATGTCGACTAGAAAGGTTCGGTAGGTTCCAGCCTCCGACGTTCAGTGGTACTGAGGGCGAGGATGCCCAAGGATTTCTAGACAAGTGTCAGCGTATGCTTCGCACTGCAGGGATTCTCGAGTTAAGTGGAGTGACTTTTACTACCTTATAGTTCTCAGGGCCTGCATTTACATAGTGTGAGGAGTTTGAGAGGTGTAGGCCTGTTGGAGCAGCACCCCTTACTTGGCAGTAGTTCTCCACTCTCTTTCTGGAGAAGTATGTACCGCAATCTCCCAAGGAGGAGCTGCATCGTTAGTTTGAGTGGTTGATTTAGGGAGACATGACTATGACCCAATATGAGTTGATGTTTACGCAGTTAGCTCGACATGCTACTTGGATGATCCCAAGGATTAGGAGGTTCGTGGATGGCCTCAACTATCATTCACATTTTGATGACTAGAGAGAGGGTTTGTAAATGCTTCTTTTGAAGAGGTAGTAGATCATCGTCGAGAGCGTGAGGAGAGAGAGACCAAAAGGCCTCGAGGTTCAGGTAGCTTCAGTGGTGCTCCGTCTATTGGGCCAATTCCAGCAGGGTAGAGGTTGTTCTTTCAGGCCTCCTCAGATAAGTCGCCCGGAGTATAGTGGGGCTTCTTCCGGCTGTGACTGTCAGGGATATCAGCAGGGCAAGTCTTCACTTAGTGCCCTTCTGGCTTAGAGTTCTACTCCTGCATCTTCAGCCCAGGGCTCATCTACAACGAGGGGTTCCCTTCAGTCCCCTTCTCCAGCACCTAGTAGTTGCTACAAGTTCGGTGAGTTTTGCCACATGAGGAGAAAGTGTCCTCGTCTTCGTGGTGGTCGGTCTCAGCAGAGGGATCAGCCTTCCTCTTCTACTCCATCTACTTTAGCACCATCCCTGTCAAGTAGATGTGGGGGTCAGGCAGCTAGGGGCCGCCCTAGGGATGAAGATCGATCTAGTAGTGGTCAGGCTCGATTTTATGATATCCTAGACATGAGGGACGCCATTGTATTCGATGTTATTATCACATGTATTATCTCAGTCTGTCACAGGGATGCATCTGTTTTATTTGATCCTGGGTATACATACTCTTATGTGTCTTCATATTTTGCCCATCAATTGGGTACGAGCCGTGGTTGTCTTGCCTTGCCCGTGCATATATCTACCCCGGTGGGTGATACCATTATTGTGGGTTATGTATATCGATCTTGTCTGGTAATTATTGGGGGTCTGGAGACCCGAGTTGACTTATTGTTATTGGGCATAGTGATTTTGATGTGATTCTAGGTATAGATTGGCTATCTCTGTACCATGCTATTCTAGACAGTCATGCCAAGACAATTACGTTGGCTATTCCGGGTGTTCCGAGGATTGAGTGGCGAGGTTCAACCGATTATGTTCCTAGAAGGGTGATCTCTTTCCTAAAGGCCAAGCGGATAGTTGGGAAAGGTTGTTTATTATAGTTGGCTTTTGTGAGAGATGTTGGAGCTGAGACTCCTAGTTTTGATTTTGTGCCCGTTGTGAGGGATTTTTCAGATGTGTTTCCAGTAGACCTTTCGGGCATGCCGTCGGACAGGGACATTGATTTCGGTATTGATCTAGTACTGGGCACTCAGCCTATCTCTATTCCTCCCTATCGTATGGTACTAGCCGAGTTAAAGAAATTGAAGGAGAAGCTTCAGAAACTCCTAGATAAAGGGTTCATTCGCCCGAGTGTGTCACCGTGGGGTGCACCGGTCTTATTTGTGAAGAAGAAAGATGAGCACAATAAGGATGTGCGTTGACTACTGGCAGTTGAACAAGGTGATAGTGAAGAACAAGTGCCTACTACCACACATTGATGATTTTTTTGATCAGCCCCAAGGAGCAAGGGTATTCTCGAAGATTGATCTTCGTTCAGGCTATCACCAGCTGAAGATTAGAGATTCTAATATTAAGAGAACAGCTTTCCGGACGAGATATGGGCATTATAAGTTTCTAATTATGTCTTTTGGGTTGATTAATGCCCCAGTTGCGTTCATGCATTTGATAAACAACGTGTTTCAGTCGTATCTGAATTTATTTGTGATTGTTTTTATTGACGACATCCCGGTGTACTCGTGTATCTAAGAGGAGCATGCTCAGCATTTAAGAGTGGTATTATAGTGGTTGAGGGATGAGAAACTTTATGCAAAGTTCTCCAAATGTGAGTTCTGTCTTGGGTCTGTGGATTTTTTGGGACACGTGGTATCTAGTGATGGTATTCAGGTTGACCCAAAGAAGATAAATGCGGTGCAGAGTTGGCCTAGGCCATCCTCAGCCATGGAGATTCAGAGTTTCCTCGGTTTGGTAGGGTATTATCATCAGTTTATCCAGGGTTTTTCATCTATTGCTTCGTCCTTGACCAAGTTGACGCAGAAAGGTACACCATTTGTATGGTCGGACGAGTGCGAGGAGAGCTTTCAGAAGCTCAAAACAGCTTTGACCACAACTCAAGTGTTAGTTCTGCCATCAACTTTAAGTTCTTACACCGTGTATTGTGATGCTTTAAGAGTTGGGATCGGATGTGTGTTGATGCAGGAGGGTAGAGTTATTGCATATGTTTCTCGTCAGTTGAAGCCTCATGATAAGAAATACCCCGTTCATGATTTGAAGTTAGCTGATATAGTTCATGCTTTGTAGATTTGGAGGCACTACTTATATGGCGTATCATGTGAGGTATATACTGATCATCGTAGTCTTCATCATTTGTTCAAACCGAAGGATCTTACCTTGAGGCAGCGGAGGTGGCTTGAGTTGCTCAAGGATTATGACATTATCATTTTGTATCATCCGGGGAAGGACAATATAGTGGCCGATGCTTTGAGCCAGAAGGCGATGAGTAGGGGTAGTTTGGCATACATTACGGTTGGGGAGAGGCCTTTTGCAGTTGATGTCTAGGCTTTGGCCAATCAGATGGTGAGGCTAGATATTTTGGAGCCTTCTCGGGTGTTGGCTTGTGTGGTATCTCGGTCTTTCTTGTATGACCGCATTAGAGAGCGCCGGTATGATGATCCACATTTGATTGTCCTTAAGGACAGATTTCAGCATGATGATGCCAAGGATGTGACTATTGATAGTGATGGTGTATTGAGGATGCAGGGCCGTATTTGCGTGCCCAATGTGGATGGGCTTCGGGAGTTGATATTGGAGGAGGCCCACAACTCGCGGTATTCTATTCATCCAGGTGTCGCGAAGATGTATCAGGATTTGAGATAATATTACTGGTGGAGGAGAATGAAGAAGGATATTGTGAGTTATGTAGCTTAGTGTCTCAACTGTCAGCAGGTCAAGTATAAGTATCAAAGGCCCGATGGTGCGCTTCAGCGCATAGATATTCCCGAGTGGAAGTGGGAGAGGATTACTATGGATTTTGTGAGTGGTCTCCCTCGGACAGCGAGGAAGTTTGATTCGATTTGGGTGATTGTAGATCAGATGACCAAGTCCGCGTACTTCATTCCAATGTGTACTACCTATTCTTCGGAGCGGTTAGCAGAGATTTTCGTCTGGGAGATTGTACGGTTGCATGGGATCCCAGTTTCCATTATATCAGATAGGGGTACTCAGTTTACTTCTCAGTTCTGGAGGACTTTTCAGCGAGAGTTGGGTATACAGGTAGAGTAGGGTAGAACGTTTCATCCTCAAACGGACGGGCAGTCCGAGCGTACCATTCAGATATTGGAGGACATGTTGCATGCCTCTGTTATTGACTTTGGAGGTTCTTGGGATGATTTCTTGCCTGTTGCAGAGTTTGCTTACAACAAAAGCTATCAATCCAACATTCAGATGGCGCCATATGAGGCCTTATATGGGGGATGGTGTAGATCTCCGGTTGGTTGGTTTGAGCCTGGCGAGGCTAGATTGATGGGGACAGTGTTGGTCCAGGATGCCTTAGATAAGGTGAAAGTGATCCAGGAGAGACTTCGTATAGCTCAGTCGCGTCATAAGAGTTATGCGGACTGGAAGGTTCGAGATGTATCTTATATGGTGGGCGAGAAGGTCTTGTTGAAGGTTTCGCCTATGAAGGGCGTCATGCGGTTTGGGAAGAAAGGAAAGTTGAGTTCGAGATTCATTGGCCCTTTTGAGATACTTAGGAGGAATAGAGAGATGGCCTATATGCTTGCTTTGTCACCCAGCATGTCGGGAGTTCACCCGGTATCCGGAAATATGTTAGGGACCCGTCTCATGTGTTGGATTTCAATACAGTTTAGTTGGATGATGATTTGACCTATGATTTAGAGCCAGTGGCTATTTTGGTTTGTCAGGTTCGGAGATTGAGGTCAAAGGATATAGCTTCGGTGAAGGTGTAGTGGAGAGGTCGGCCCGTGGAGGAGGCTACTTGGGAGACCAAGCGGGAGATGCGGAGCAGATATCCTCACTTATTTAAGACTTCAGGTATGTTTCTTGACCCACTCGAGAACGAGCGTTTATTTTAGTTGGGGAAGAAGTGATAATCTGGCCCGTAATCACATGAGTTACCGCCCCGTTTACCCATATTATATTTCTCTATATTTCAATATCAGTATTTGAGTTGATCGGGTAGAATTGTATTGGTTTTAGTTGGAAATGAGGCACTTAGCCTCTTAGAATGAAGCTTGTTTTGGAAAAGTCAATCGTAAGTTGACTATATAGTTAGACGGCCAGGATGTGAATTCGGGTGCTTCGGTTAGCTTCGAAGGATGATTTTTGACTTAGGAGTGCGATCGAAATTGAATTTGGAGGTCTGGTGTAGAATTAGGCTTGAATTGATGAAGTTTGAATTTTGGCGCATTTCGGTTGATAGGTGAGATTTTGATCCGAGGGTCAAAATAGAAATTTTGAGAGTTTTTGTAGTTTTGTTAGGTGATTTTGGATATGTGTGCAAAATTTCAGGTCATTCGGACGTCGTTTGGTCGAGTTTTTTATCGAATGTGAGTTTCGAAAGTTTGAATAAAACTTAGGCTTAAATCCGTAGTGAATTGATGATTTTTGTGTTGTTTAGCGTGTTTTGGTTATTGGAACAAGTTCTTATGGTGTTTTGGGGTATGTTGGTATTTTTTGTTGAGGTCCCGTGGGCCTCGGGGTGATTCCGGTTGATCAAACGGACCATTTTGGACTTGAGAGAGTTGCTGGTTTTTCCCAGCTGAAGTGTTGCAGAAGTCCCTTCTTCGCGTTCGCGTGGGTGTGTCACGAACGCGTATGGCAAAGTTGAGAGGGCAGGAAATCCTTCATCGCGTTCGCGTAGGTGGAAGTCATGGTGAATCGCGTTCGCGGTGCTGGGCATGCATTCACGTAGAAGGAGGTAGGGGCCCAGCCTGGTTACTCTTCGCATTCGCGGTTGAAGGGACGCGTTCGCATAGGTTTGGGGGCCTAAGCCTTCGCGTTCGCGGGAGACCAGACGTGTTCGCGAAGGGCATTGGAATTTTGTGCATCGCGAATGCAAGAGGACCCTCACGTTCGCATATAAGGAACGGGGCATTCAGAAAGGTTTATTATGGACATTTCATTCGTGACCCGTTTGATATTTCCTCCATTTTTGAACCACATCAAGAGATTTTGGATAGAAATTGAAGAGAGGTTTGACGGTAATCGATCGGAGGTAAGTCTTGTGACCAAGAAATGCTATTTTATTGAAGAATCTATCTTTAATTCTTGGAAAATTGGGTAAAAATTGAAGAACTAGGGCTTGGTTTTTAAATGAGAAATTAATGTTTGAGGGAGCATTTGGACTCCAATTTTGATGAATTTTATATGTACGGACTAGTGGCGAGACGAGGAATCCGGTGATGTGAATTTTATAATTTTTCTAGAAGTGGGCCCGGGGCTCGGGTTTTACCAACTTCATATTTTTGGGTATTTTCCAGTTCTTTCAATTGCGTTATGTTACATTAGTTTATTATAATGTATTCCTTGTGATTTTGATGAGATTCGACGCGCAGGGAGGTTGATTCGAGAGGAAAAGGCTTAGCAGACTAGTCTTGTGATCGGTTTGAGGTGAGTAATAGATGTAGATAATGACCTGAGGGTTTGAAACCCCAGTATATCACATTGTAGTGCTACATTAAGGCGAGACACGTACTCTACAGTGAGTACGGGGTCGTTTGTGATTGGGGATTATGGCTTAGTCCGTCCGAGTAATGTTCATACTGTCTTATCGACTAGAAATTGGTTGGTAAACATCCTACTTATTGGATTGTTATGAGTATAATTGGGTTGTATGTCAATTACTTGGATCCCTTAGGAATTATTATCACTGTTTCCGTGATGTTTAGCATGTTTCATGATTCAATCATGTGTTAAACAC
>JASVEL010001691.1:0-43556 GCA_032618575.1 Nicotiana noctiflora
GTTAAACGGAGTCATTCTTTTCCTCGATTCGGGATTTAACCGGTGACTCGGGACACCATCAATCTCCCCAGTGGCGACTCCGAAATAATTAAATAAATCCCGTTTCGGTTGTCTCTGATTGGAAAAACTGCCCGCATCATCGCGGGTGCGTCATAAAGAGGTGTGGCCGGCTGCGCGGCTCCCGGCACGGGGATGATGCCGGAACCACTTCGGTTCTGGGGTTTAAGAGTCGAGCTTGGAACACTTGTCTGTATGTGGCTTGTTTGCCATCGGGTCTCATCATACGTTTGTATTAATGCGCAAAATGATATCTTCATCAGCTTTTGATATTTTTTGGTATGCGTACGTATAAATTGTGCCGAGAGCGATCTCTCTCCACCGGGTCTTCACTAAATCATGAAGAAGGGTGCAGCTTCGTGTGACTTCTTTTCTCGTATAGTGTCTAATTCCCACCTTAGAACGAGGTTTGGATAAGTTGCCAAACCGGTGAAGCTTCTGTATTCCCGGGTTGCTGCCTCCTCCTCGGCTCGAGTTGTCCGCTCGGGTAAGCCAGGTCTAGAACAATAAACCCAGGTTTTAAACCTAGAATAACAAAGCTTCATGCCGGATCCCTAGTAGGAACGTTTATTTGCATCATGTTGCATTTGACTTAGGGGACTCAACACAGGGGTTGGGTCCGTCTAGGACAGGTGACCTGAAATGAAAAGACCATCCTGCTGCATCCTGTTTGTCTTACGCATTTATCTGCTTCAGACTTGCATGCTGACTAGTTTTTAAAAAAGGGGGGAAGGAAAAATAGTGCGTTTTATTCTTGAAATAGATAAAAATAGTTTACTTGTTTCTCAGTAAAATAAATAAAAATAAATAAATAAATAAATAGTTTCCATTTACAGATGGTAGTTTGTTTTACTAAAACCGAACTACGCGGGTTTGATTCTCATTGGATGTGAGATACGTAGGCAACCTTTATCAGGTCCAACTTCACCTTTTGCAAAAATAGCCAAAATATCGAAACTAATTTTTTGTCATAAATAAAAAAATGTGTGAAAAAATAATAAATAGTTTGTTTCCTTTAAAGATGTAGTTTGTTTCATTTGACCCGAACTACGCGGGTTTGATTCTCGCCGTTAGGTGGGATACGTAGGCAACCGCTCATCGGGTCCAACCACCCTTTTTAAAAATCAAAAAAAAATGTGTGTTTTATTTTTCAATAAAATCAAAGTGATGCCGTTTTTGCAAATAGCCGGATGTTCCGAAAGGACGCCGGAAAGGCTATTTTTGCAAACATTGACCACTTTGAATCATTTTTAATAATTTGCGGGCACGACCATTGAAATATTCCTTGTGGAAATGTTGCAAGGCCATAGCCGCAAAATCAAGTTCGGATTCACACCCCGTTTGCAAAATAAAAAAAAAATAAAAAAAAAAAAATTTCAAAGTTTTATCTTTCTTAAATAAATTTTGCAAAAATAGCCATTTTGTCAAATAAGCCATTATGTGGCCAATTTTGTAGAAATAGTCATAAGTGACACCAAAAATATTCTTATTCTTGTAGAAATCTCCTACACAAGTTTGTAGTTGGAGTCGGCTTGTACAATTTTTATTCAAAAAATAATAATCAAATAAACATCTCTTTATTTCTTGCATTAATT
Source organism: Nicotiana noctiflora (assembly GCA_032618575.1). Taxonomy (NCBI): domain Eukaryota; kingdom Viridiplantae; phylum Streptophyta; class Magnoliopsida; order Solanales; family Solanaceae; genus Nicotiana; species Nicotiana noctiflora. The sequence goes on from JASVEL010001691.1 coordinate 1,653, forward strand.
TGCAAGAACTACGCTCGGTCTGATTCATGCGGGGTCATGATACGTAGGCAATCTCCATAAGATTCGACCACAACTGTATATGTATATATATATAAAAAAAAAGAAAAAAAAATGGAAGTTAATAACAAGAGAGGTTTTCAAGGATAATGGAAAAGGAAAAGTTGGAATGATGCATGTAGCGAATACATATATGGTTAACTGACTAGGTGCATTACATCCAATGTGCGATAACATATCTGTTAAACTCTGTGAACTTACCGGTTTGTTGCATTTTCAGAAAGTTTAGCGGTTGGCTTGACAGAATATTCTGGCCAATCACCATTACCATACTAGATCAAAACGGCCAATTCTAGCAAGCATGTCTAGTTCCGTCAAGAGTCTCGATGGAGAGAAAACAGAGATACAGATAATGAAAGATGAGGTGGATCGGTTGAGACAGCAAATAACAGAGATGCACCTAGCCTGGGCTAGGGGACAGTCACCACCAAACCTTCCTACTCTTACACCAGCTCCAGAGCGTCCACTTATTGATCCCTCGACAAGTGCACCAATCTATCCATATTATCAAGGGGAAAACCCTTATACATCCCAGGTTCCACCAGCTAGACAAAATACTCCTCCTCCGGTCACCCCTGTTTTTGTGGCACCTCCGCCTGCTACTTTACAAAAGTCGTCCGGTGAACCGCTTTTTCAAATACATGACAATCATTGTTATGATCCTGAGCCTACCTTTAAGGCTCCTGAACCGCATTCACACACCCCTCACTGGGATAACCCGGCAGAACCGGAAAAGCACTTCAAAAGTTTGGAGCATGAGGAAGTTATTCGGAAAGTCAAAAGCCTGGAGCAATCCTTCAGGAATATGCATGGTTTAGGCAACCAAGTCAGTGTTGCTTACAAAGATCTATGCCCATTTCCAGATGTCCAGTTGCCCGGCGGGTTCAAAATGCCCAAGTTTGATCTATACGAGGGGCATGGTGACCCAGTAGCCCATCTCCGAGGTTTCTGCAGCAAAATGCGAGGAGCCGGAGGGCGAGATGAAATTCTGATAGCTTACTTCGGTCGGAGTTTGGGAGGGTCTGCACTAGAGTGGTACACCAGGCAGGATCCCAGCAGATGGTTTACATGGGATGACCTGGCCCAAGCATTCATCGGCCGGTTTCAATATAATCTTGAAATAATCCCTGATCGCCTATCATTGTTAAAGTTAGAGAAGAAGCCCGCCGAAAGCTTCAGAGAATTTGGGTTCCGCTGGAGGGAACAGGCAGCAAGGGTGGATCCCCCGATGAGAGAGAACGAAATGGTAGACTACTTCTTGCAGACACTGGAGCCGACCTACTTTAGTCACCTGGTGACATCGGTTGGTAAATCTTTCAATGAGGTGGTCAAAATGGGCGGAATGATAGAAGAGGGACTTAAGTCCAATAAGATATTGAGCTATTCCGCGTTGAAAGCAACAACTCAAGCTATTCGGAATGGCACAGGGGTTGCATTCGGGAAGAAGAGAAAAGAAGAAGTTGCAACAGTAGAGGAGGGTACTTGGTCCAGATCGAAAGGTCCTTCACCTCACTACCAAGCCAAACCCTACTACCCAAATCACCCTAATCACCCTCCCCGAAACACATATCCACCACCAAGGGCTTACAATAACCCTCCAGGACCAGGTTTCCGAGGGAATCATGCCTTCAGAAAAGAAAAGACACAAAGAACCTTCACCGAGTTGGGAGAAACTTATACTGCTCTGTTCCACAAATTGAAGCAGATAGGTTTGTTGAGTCCTGTTGAGACAAGATTGCCAAATCCCCTACCCCCAAATGTGGATCGCTCAGTAAGCTGTGAGTATTGTTCAGGAGCTCCCGGACATGATACCGAGAAATGTTGGAAACTGAAACATGCAGTGCAAAATCTTATTGACACCAATAAGATCGAAGTTCAGACACCAGAGGCACCCAACATTAATCAGAATCCATTGCCGGCTCACCCTTAGACCCAACATATAAGAAGTCATGCTTGGTAATCAGGAGGAGTTTCGGTGGTTTGTTTTGTTGTCATTTCTTTTGTCCGAGTTGTTTTCGGGGTTGTGACCCGGATCTTGTTTTGAAGTGAAACCCTCTTATCTTTCCATTTTTGGTCATTGCAGTTTGCTTAGTCGTTGCAAGTTTCGTTTCAGTTTTGTATTTTGGTTTTCTTGATTGTATTTCAACCACTTCTCCTTTTAGTGAAACTTTTGGTCTTTTATTACCCAGTTCGTCTTTTTGTTTAGTTTTTCTATCTTTAAATTTGTCATTTGTTCGAACGTCGACTCTAATGACATGGCATCGCACATAATTTTGGACTAATATTAAGGGTTAATCATGAAGCAATTCGAAGATAATCAGGTCATTTTAAAAAGAAATAAAAATGATTTGAGATTATTTGGAGCCCGAATCATGAGAGACTGGGGCAGGTAAAACATGAAGAAACCCTTAAAGAAAAATTGGCCATGCTAAGACGGGGGTTCGCTCGTGATACTGAAATGAAAGTGTCGTCCAGCAATACTTTAAAATGATAGATGAAAAGGCGAATGGACGATATGGTTATCAATCAGGGCACAAACAGAAGATGTCGTGAATATGTTGTTTGAACTTGGCATGTTTTGAAGATTGGAATGACGAAGGCATTTTGTTCCGCTATCCAAACACTTTATCCATCGTCAACCCTTTGAGCCTTAATTTTAAAATCTTTCATACTCCTCCTTCGGAATTAGTTGCAAAGACTAGAAACACAAGTTTGAAAGACAAAAGAAGAAAGGGATAAAGAAAAAGAAAAGAAAGAAAACAACAAAAAGAGATAGGGAAAAGAAAAGAAAAGAAAAATGGATGAAATTTGAAAAAGAGGAATTGGGAACTACGTTTGACCTGATTCCTTAAAGAGGATACGTAGGCGCTTCACAGCTCGGTCATAGTGTAAATAAAGAAATAAAAATCCCCAAGTATAAAACTGGGGCAAAGAAAAATTGTGTTTATTGTAAATAAATTTAGGTCCGAAGGTTGTAAACTTTGAACCCAAAATTGATTTTGTTTTGAGCCTTCAATACCCTTTCTTTCTAGCCATATCCAAATCCCACATTACGGTCCAAAGAAAGACCTTCCGATCAGTCTTCAAAAGATGCCGCGTCAGGCGAGGGATAGAGTCCTATCATAATATAACACGCTGATTCTCAACAGAAAAGACTCTGATTCTCAGCAGAAAGGAAATACGAGAGAGTCTTGGCGGTGACACCCCAATCCCCAGCTAAAAGTGATACAAATGAGAGAGTCTTACCGGTGAAAACCTTCACAGGCACCATAAGACGACGAAAGCTGAGAGAAAATCAAAATGAGAGAGGCTTGAAAGTGAAAACCCTTCGGGCATTACAAGTCGAACAAAGGGGATAATCAGATGGAAATCACGAGACAAAAAATCGTGAAAGGAAATTAACGACGGAGGATAGGCCATATGTGCATGTCATGACCGGTAGAGTTGGTATCCGCGTTTGATAAGTTTTTATAGTTGTTTCTTGTTAGAGAGTCAGTTCTCCTTTGTCTTCTATTTTTTGTTTCTTTTTATCTTTCTCCTTTTGTCAAAATTCTCCATCAAAGTTAGTTTAGTCAAAGCATAGTGAGAAATGACTTCAAAACTTACCACCAACTTTCCAATTATTATGCAAGGCAAGGAAATGCCATTGACGGCAGAGAAGTAGGGTGCGAAGAAGATTATTAAACTGGGGCAGAAAATTTTCTTTTCAGTTTGAAAATTTTCTGGAAGTCAATACCCACTTGGGGAAGAAGGAAAGTCTTAAGGGAAATGGTCTTCGAACTAGTGTCATCCTCAACAACCTTCAAGAAGAGTGAAACACCAATTTTGAGGAAATGAAAATCTACCGGCAGTGTTATCTTCAGCAAGTTCCGAGGTGGTCGGACAACACGGAGTGGTAAAGGAAGAAAGGAAATCTCATCTTCAACAAAATAACCCCCAGCAAGTTGAGAAACACAGAACGGGGAAGGGATAAATGGAAAAACCCATCCCCAGCAGGAATATCATCTCCAGCAAATGAAATCATTCCCCAACAAGTTTTGGGAACCCCGAGCGAGGGAAAGGAGAAAAGGAAAAACCACCCCACAGGAGCGGCACAACCGCTCACAATGTTTTGAACTAACAAATTTTCTTTGATTTGAAACAGGGAAAGAAAGTGCTATTGATAGCAGAAAGTCATGCCACAAGGAAGAACACCAATACTGGGGCAGAAAATTTTCTGCCGTTGTTGAAAATTTTCTCGGAGAAACTAGGAAGGCAATTCAAGATGACGTGTCAGGTTTGTCCACCTTCAAATAGGATGTTTCAGGTTTGTCCACCTTCGAACAGGACGTCTCAGGTTTGTTCACTTTCATACATTGATATCATGGGAGTATTCGCCATCGAATAGGATACAATGGGAGTATTCGCCCTCGAATAGGATACAATGGGACTATCCGCCCTCGAACAGGATACAATGGGACTATTCGCCCTCGAACGGGATACAATGGGAGTATTCGCCCTCGAACGGGATACAATGGGAGTATTCGCCCTCGAATAGGATACAATGGGAGTATTCGCCCTCGAATAGGATACGATGGGAGTATTCGCCCTCGAATAGGATACGATGGGAGTATTCGCCCTCGAATAGGATACAATGGGAGTATTCGCCCTCGAATAGGATACAATGGGAGTATTCGCCCTCGAATAGGATACAATGGGAGTATTCGCCCTCGAATAGGATACAATGGGAGTATTCGCCCTCGAATAGGATACAATGGGAGTATTCGCCCTCGAACAGGATACGATGGGAGTATTCGCCCTCGAATAGGATACAATGGGAGTATTCGCCCTCGAATAGGATACAATGGGAGTATTCGCCCTCGAATAGGATACAATGGGAGTATTCGCCCTCGAATAGGATACAATGGGAGTATTCGCCCTCGAACAGGATACAATGGGAGTATTCGCCCTCGAATAGGATACAATGGGAGTATTCGCCCTCGAATAGGATACAATGGGAGTATTCGCCCTCGAATAGGATACAATGGGAGTATTCGCCCTCGAATAGGATACAATGGGAGTATTCGCCCTCGAATAGGATACGATGGGAGTATCCGCCCTCGAATAGGATATTTTACGTTTTTTTTACATTGTCCTTTGCATATTTTGTAAATTATTGCCAACATGCATTATAAATTCAAAAATTGCTACTAAAAGCAGGCGCCTACCTGTATAACAAAAGGCAAGTCTTCGGTCTTTACATTGCAGGTCTTGAAAGCAGAGGGTTACAACAAGAGATCCCAGCGCAAATTCAAGCGCATGAGTCAAAGGAAATGAAGGGTGAAGGAAACAAAAGATACTTCCTCAGCAGCATCATCCCCAGCAGGTGAGTAAACAGTTCCAAAGATATCCCCAGCAGCCGAAAGAAAAGTAATACGACCCAGGGGGAAAAGCAATTCTAAGACAAGATAATTCAGAAGAAAAGGTGGCCCAAGAGGCAATGCAGGAAGAAGAAAACGGTACAAAAGGCAAAAGAAGGTGATCATGGATAGGATGAAATTAGTGAGTTGTAGTCGAAGTCAGGGGGCCCGCCTGGAGAATGGAGTGGCGATTTAGTTTTGAAGTTGTAGTTGAAGTCAGGGAGCCCGCCTGGAGAATGGAGTGGCGATTTAGTTTTGAAGTTGTAGTTGAAGTAAGGGAGCCCACCTGGAGAATGGAGTGGCGATTTATTTTGAAGTTGTAATTGAAGTCAGGGAGCCCGCCTGAAGAATGGAGTGGCGATTTATTTTGAAGTTGTAGTTGAAGTCAGGGAGCCCGCCTGAAGAATGGAGCGGCGATTTATTTTTGAAGTTGGTTAAGGAAAGCGGCAGAGTGTAACGGAAATCCCCAGCATGAATCGGAAGGAAGGCAACAAGGATCAGAGAAGATAGATTCAGACTTCGAAGGAGAATAGCTCGACAATAAACAAAAAGAAAAAAAAGAGGCATGAAGCCAATCCAAAATGCAGAAGTTGATGAAAGATGTGGCATGCTCAAGACATGGCCGAGGTCCCAAGCACTGTATACCTAGTCTTGATTCGAAAAGCAGCACCTGCAACTAGCAAGTATCAAGGTTCAAATTTAGAGTCCGCATGAAGCACCAACCAATACTCAAGATCAAGCTTTAGAAGACTTATAGATAGGAATCTTGTAACTAGTGGCTGATAGGCTTAGTTAGTCTTTCTCATGTTTTGATTTTTGATGTAATAGCAGGACCACGGACCGGAACTTCGACGGACCGGAACTTCGATGGGACGGAACCTCGACGGAACGACACCTCGACTGGCTCTCCACCTCGGTTACCCCTTCCTCACTCACTTTCGAACTACACGTGGCCTGATTCCTTTATAGCCGAGGATATGTAGGCAGCTCAGATACAAGGGCTCGGTCACATTCCTCTTCTTTTAGTTTAGTCCCTCCCAATAAGGGTCAGGTCAAAAACACTTGTCTAGTCGTTCTTTGTCTGAAAACTCTTTGTGTTTTCAGTCAAAGAGGGGCAGCTGTAAACACGTGATTTTTGACCCTCCACGAGATTTTCTATATTTCTAGCGTAAAATATTTAGTTTAGTTTTAATATAGCTATTTTAGTTAAATTTGACTCTTTTACTTTATTTTTACCTCAAAATGGAAAAATAACAAAAATATAGTTTTATTAATGTTTCGTAGTCATTTTAAACTTGAAAAATGCAAAAATAGTACTTTATATTTTTATCTTTTTATTAAAAACGAAAATTACAAAAATAATTTTTTATTAATATTTTGTAGTCATTTTAAACTTGAAAAAAATAGTTTTATTTTAATTATGAGTATTATAGTTATTTTTGATTACCTAGGATTAATTAAATAACACCATTCTCGGTTCCGGGCGAAGAATAATATTTGGGTTCAAACTACCCGGTTTTATAATTTTCGGACATAGCCCGTAATAACCCGACACTACACTAAGGGGGAGGGATGGGAGAATGATTAAAAGGGGGAATGCACATGCACACACACTACAAAACACATGCACACACACTACAAAACACATGCACACACACTACAAAACACATGCACACATGACATGGAGGAAAATGCACATGCACACACATAGCCTAAGAGACAAAATGCACATGCACACACATATCCTAAGGGACAAAAATGCACATGCACACTACTACAAGAAGAGAGAAAAGGAAAAGGATATAAGGTGATCTTGTTCTTGAAGAAGAGAGGAGAAAAAACGGGTAGTAGGAGGGATTTTCTCTGGACGAAAGAAGAAAAGGAAAGGAAAGAGGCAAGAAGAAAAAAGAGAGAAAGTCTGGACGAAAAAGAAAAGGAAAGGATTTGGAAAAAACAAAAGAGGAAGCAAAGAAAAACGGGAGCAAAAAGAGAGAAAAATTGAGAAAGAAAAAAAAAAGAAAAAGAAGAGAGATTCTCTTCTGGAGAAAGAACAAAAAGACTACAAATACTACACATTCTTTTCTTAAACAGAAAGGAGAACGGGCCGCAAAGGAGAAGGGAACAAGAAGAAAAATACTACAAATACTACACATTTTCTAACGGGTAGGGAAAGGAGAAAAAAGAGTGCATTTCTGTTGAGTTCGTCGTCATTCGTCGAGGTCCGGTACGTCGTTGGTTAGTCGCTGTCCTTGGTTCCAGTTTGGTTCGAGTTCCGTCCGGAGAGGTCGAGGTTTGAGATCGTCATAAAAGGTTCGTTTTCTCGTTGTGTACGTTGAAAAATATGCAGAAATAAAGGTGTTGTTCTTTTCCGATATTGTTCTTCTCGCTAATATTTTGGATCGTTTCGTATTTGATTTACTTTCGTATGGTTCAGACTATTTTTTGTAAATATATGATTTTGTTGAACATGCAATGTCGAAGTTAGCTAATGAAAATGACTAATCCTTCATATGCTCGCCAACTAGTTATGCTTCCATTGTTTATGTAATTGTTCACCATAGTCTTGAATTTGCTCGCTTAGTTAGCTACTCGTATGTTTACTCGAATTGGTTATAGTTGAGCACGATGTTGTCACATTATGGAAATTGGTTCGTTATTCCTTTAACTGAACGATGTAATTAGATTAAAGGAATCGGGGGTGCATTTCATGTGACCCGACTCCAATTTTGAACAAGGTTAAATAAAGCGTGTCATGAACCACAAGTGCATTTCATGTAGTGTGGCTCGCAACATGTTTTAAATAATCTTGAATTAACTCTCAAATAAATATAGCGGAATGTAGTTTGCTTTTAAATTAGAATTAGAGTTATGCCTCGCCTAACAAAATTGTACAAATCGCGGGGCCCTCATAAATGTATATGTAAAATATTTAGATTTCGAGATGTGCCGTTTCTTAGCGAATTTTCTGGCCTTCTCAAAAATGTAAATAAGTAATCGCTCTAGGCGCGTATTTTAATAATTTTACCTTCTTAAATACGGGTGTGCATTTCATGCGGCCCAAATCCAAATCCCAAAATGTTGAATAAGAATGTGTCGAGGATCCGGGTGCATTTCATGTGACGTGATTCGAAACATATTTTTAGGCAACATTCTCTTTCGTAAATAATAATAATAATAAAAGCGGTAAAGGGATATTAATTTGCATTAAGTATATAACTGTAAAAATCGGATAAATAAGCCGAATATGACAGTTAAGCGACCGTGCTAGAACCACGGAATTCGGGAATGCCTAACACCTTCTCCCGGGTTAACAGAATTCCTTATCCGGATTTCTGGTTCGCGGACTGTTAAATAGAGTCATTCTTTTCCTCGATTCGGGATTTAACCGGTGACTTGGGACACCGTAAATCTCCCAAGTGGCGACTCTGAAATAATTAAAATAAATCCCATCTCGATTGTCCTTTAATTGGAAAAACTCTTTGCATCCTCGCGGGTGCGTAAAAAAGAGGTGTGACAATGGAAATGAAGCTAGGCAGGGACCAATCTATATTTTCTATTTTTTTTTATTTTTTTTTGTAAAGCAGGCTATTATCGTCGATTTGTTCAGGGTTTCTCATCTATTGCTTCACCGTTGACTAAGTTGACACAGAAGAATGCTCCATTTGTGTGGTCTGATGAATGTGAGGAGAACTTTCAGAAGCTCAAGGAGGGTTTGACCACAACTCCAGTACTTGTGTTACCATCAGCTTCAGGGTCATATACGGTGTATTGAGATGCTTCTAGAGTTTGTTGAAGTTGGGGAGAATGTAACGACCCGGCCTGTCGTTACGGGAATTTACCACCCCGTTACCTTGCATTTACATATGTTATGCTTTTAAAACAATATTAGAGTATATCGGGTGAGTTAGAGGTGATTTGGATTGAAAATGAAACAAATAGCATGTTTTGAGGAAAGCTTGAATATGAAAAGTCAACCAAGAGTTGACTATTGAGTTAGAGTGCTCGGAATCGGATTCTAATGATTCGACTAGTTCCGGGGGATCATTTATGACTTAGGAGAACAATCGGAATTGAATTCGGAGGTCCGGTGTAGTTTTAAGCTTGAATTGGCGAATGTTGAATTTTGGCGAAAACCGGATGGTAGGTGATATTTTGATCCGGGGGTCGGAATGGAATTCCGACAATTTCTGTAGCTTCGTTATGTGATTTTGGATATGTCTGCAAATTTTCAGGTTATTCGGACATCGTTTGATCGGGTTTTGGATTGAATGTTAGTTTTGAAAGTTTTGAAGAAACTTAGGCTTGAATCCGTGGTTAATTGGTGATTTTGATGTTTAGTATGGTGTTTTTATGATTGGAACAAGTCCGTATCATGTTTTGGAGTATGTTGGTGGTTTTCGTTGGGGTCCCGGGGGCCTCGGGATGGATTCGGACCATCAACCGGGCAATTAGAACTTGGAAAAACTCTGCAGAAAACTGCAGGTTCTGCCCAGGTCCTCAAGCCTTCGCGTTCGCGTGACTGGTGTCGCGTTCGCGAAGGCCAAGGCTGGTTGTGCTTCGCGTTCGCGAGAGAAGGCGTCGCGTTCGCGTAGGGTCGGGATGTTGTGCTTCGCGTTCGCGGGAGGCCCATCGCGAACGCGTAGAGGAAATCCGAGTGGCTGGGAAGTTTGAACATCGCGAACGCGTGGGGTGCGTCGCGTCCGCGAAGGGTTGCAGGTTTTGAGCATCGCGAACGCGTGGCCAGCGTCGCGTTCGCGAAGGGTAAGGCAAGGCTGTTCATCGCGAACGCGTAGAGGGTCACGCGAACGCGATGAACAATGGGTTCTGGCAGTGAATAAAAATCCAGAAGCAGAGAGTTACGGGTTTTCAACCCAAAAACACACATTTGAGCCCTAGAGAGAAGAAAACTCGAGGAAATCACCGAGAAGTCATCGGGTATCGTTGGAGGTAAGATTCTTGACTCAAAAACATCAATTTATGGTAGTATTAACATCAATCTTCATGAAATTGGGTTGAAATCTTGAAGAAATGTGGCCTAAGTATTAAAAACGGGATTTTTGGATTTGGAGGGTCATTTGAACTCCGATTTCGATAAATTTTATATGCACGGACTCGTGGCGAGATAAGGATCGCATTGGTACTAATTTCGGAATTTTCCGAGCAGTGGGGCCCGGGGTCGGGTTTTACCAACTTAGTGTAATTTTGCGAATTTCATATAAATTGAAGTGGGTTATGATTCTTTGACCCGTAATTGATATAATTATTGTCATTTGACTAGATTCGACACACGAGGCATCGCAATTCAAAGGAAAAGGCATCGCGGACGATTCGACGACCGGCTAAAGGTGAGTAGTTTGTGTATATTGTAGCCCGAGGGTTCGAAACCCCGGCTTAGCACATTGTGACGCTAATAGGGCGTGGCTCGCACACCGTGGCAGGTGCGGGATTGATTGTGATTGGGGATTGAGACTTGGTCCATCCCGGAAAGTGAATAACATGTTGTTAGTGTTGGAAATACACTGTATTTGCTATATTTGTGGGCTGTAAGCCTTGTTTGGGGCCTTGTGCCGATCTGTAGCGTCCTCAGAGGACAATATTTATGTGATAGCTATAATTGCTTAAATCACTGATCTCAGTCCTGGAAATTGTAATCACACTTTTGAAATGCTAAGTCACCGGCTTTTGCAAAATTAATAAAGTTAAAGTATTTTTCATAAATTATGAATTGAGAACTGGAAATAAGGAAAAATGAATTGTTTTGTGACTTAATTGCTTATTGTGGACCGAGTGTGGGATCGGGCTGCACGCCGCAGTAATTGTTATGAGGGTCGGGCTGCACGCCGCAGCAGTATTGCGCTTGGGCTGTAGGAGCCCCTCCGGAGTCCGTACACACCCCCAGTGAGCGCCGTCGACGTTAAATCGGATCGGGCTACACGCCGTAGCAGTTATGTGCATTGCATTGCATCTGTATTTGTTGAATTACTCTGTGGTAGCTGTATGGAATTATTGTTGCTAGTTCGTAGGAGATTCGGACTGTAGTGTAGCTTCATTTTGTGGTATTTTGTGGATTTCTTACTGTCAGCTACATGTATATATTTGTTACTCACTGAGTACTTAGTACTCACCCCTACTCCCTGCACCTTTTGTGTGCAGACTCAGGTACACAGGAACAGTAGACGGACATCTCCAGCGTTTACATTGTCACATCGAGTTGCTGAGGTAGCTGCCTACGTTCGCAGAGCCTAGCTTCTCCTCTCATTCCAGTTGTTCGTTTATATTTTGTATTCGGACTTGAGTACTTCTATATCGTACTCTCTATTTCCTGTTGGTTTTGTTAGAGGCTCTAGACTTGTGACTCCGGATCTTTGGGAGTGTCAGTACTTTCGTTCAGTATTAATATTATTGGAGTTCTTAAACTCATATATTCTTTTTGGGCTGTCCATTTGGGGACTGGTATTGTGTTATAATTAAATTGTTTGTTTGGCTGGCCTAGCTTGATTGTTGGGCGCCATCACGACTGGATTTGGGTCGTGACAAAATTCACTAAGTGTGAATTCTGGCTTGATACTGTGACTTTTCTGGGACATGTAGTGTCCAGTGATGGTATTCGGGTTGATCCACGGAAGGTCGAGGCAGTGCAGAATTGGCCCAGACCTTCCTCAGCTACTGAGATTCGGAGTTTTCTCGGCTTGGCAGGCTATTATCGCCGGTTTGTTTAGGGTTTCTCATCTATTGCTTCACCGTTGACTAAGTTGACACAGAAGAATGCTCCATTTGTGTGGTCTGATGAATGTGAGGAGAACTTTCAGAAGCTCAAGGAGGGTTTGACCACAACTCCAGTACTTGTGTTACCATCAGCTTCAGGGTCATATACGGTGTATTGAGATGCTTCTAGAGTTGGACTTGGTTGTGTGTTGATGCAGGAGGGTAGAGTTATTGCATATGCTTCTCATCAGCTAAAGCCCCACGAGAAGAACTACCCTGTTCATGATTTGGAGTTAGCTGCTATTGTTCATGCCTTGAAAATTTGAAGGCATTACCTATATGGTGTATCTTGTGATGTATATACAGACCACCGCAGCCTTCAGCATTTGTTTAAGCAGAAAGATCTAAATTTGAGGCAGCGGAGATGGCTTGAATTGCTTAAAGACTATGATATTACTATCTTGTATCATCCCGAAAAAGCCAATGTAGTGGCCGATGCATTGAGCTGGAAGGCTATTAGTATGGGCAGTTTGGCGTATATTCCAGTTGGGGAGAGACCCCTAGCAGTTGATGTTCAGGCATTAGCTAATCAGATGGTGAGGCTGGATATTTCTGAGCCCAGTCGGGTGATGGCTTGTGTAGTAGCTCGTTCTTCTTTATATGATCGTATTCGAGAGCGCCGGTATGATGATCCACACTTACTTGTCCTTAAGGACAGAGTTCAACATGATGATGCTAGAGATGTCACTATTGATAGTGATGGTGTATTACGGATGTAGGGCCGGATATGCGTGCCCAATATTGATGGCATTCGTGAGTTGATATTGGAGGAGGCCCACAGTTCGCGGTATTCTATCCATCCAGGAGCCGCGAAGATGTACCAGGATTTGAAGCAGCATTACTGGTGGAGAAAGATGAAGAAAGATATTGTGAGACATGTGGCTCGGTGTCTAAACTGTCAGTAGGTCAAGTATGAGCATCAGAAACCTGGTGGTGTATTCCAGCGTATTGATATTCCTGAGTGGAAGTGGGAAAGGATTACTATGGACTTTGTTAGTGGACTCCCTCGGACAGCGAGGAAGTTTGATTCAGTTTGGGTGGTCAGTTCACTTCATCCCAGTGTGTACTACTTATTCCTCAGAGCGGTTGGCAGAGATATTCATCCGTGAGATAGTGAGATTGCATGGAGTTCCCATTTCTATTATATCGGACAGAGGTACCCAGTTCACTTCTCAGTTCTGGAGGACATTTCAGCGAGAGTTGGGTTCACAGGTAGAGCTGAGCACAGCATTTCATCCACAGACGGATGGACAGGTCTGAGCGTACTATTTAGATATTGGAGGACATGTTGCGTGCTTGTGTCATTGATTTCGGTGGTTCGTGGGCTGATTAATTGCCTTTGGCGGAGTTTGCTTATAATAATAGCTATCAGTCCAGCATTCAGATGGCACCGTATGAAGCTTTATATGGGAGGCGGTGTAGGTCTCCAGTCGGTTGGTTCGAGCCCGGCGAGGCTAGGTTGTTGGGGACAGAGTTAGTCCAAGATGCCTTAGACAAGGTGAAGGTGATTCAGGAGAGACTACGCACAGCTCAGTAGCGTCAGAAGAGTTATGCGGACCGGAAGGTCCGAGATGTGTCCTATTCAGTAGGTGAGAAGGTGTTGCTGAAGGTTTCGCCTATAAAGGGTGTTATGAGGTTTGGAAAGAAAGGGAAGTTGAGCCCAAGGTTTATTGGACCTTTTGAGGTTCTTAGGAAAGTTGGGGAGGTAGCTTATATGCTTGCTTTGCCACCCAGTTTGTCGGGAGTTCACCCGGTGTTCCATGTATCTATGCTCCGGAAGTATGTCGGAGACCCGTCTCATGTGTTGGACTTCAGCACAATACAGCTAGATGAAGACTTGACTTATGATGTGGAACCGGTAGCCATTTTGGGTCGGCAGGTTCGTAAGCTGAGATCCAAGGACATAGCTTCAGTGAAAGTGCAGTGTAGAGGTCTTCCCGTGGAGGAAGCAACTTGGGAGACCGAGCAGGAGATGCGAAGCAGATATCCACACTTGTTTGATGCTCCAGGTATGTTTCTTAACCCGCTCGCGGACGAGCGTTTGTTTAAGTTGGGGAGAATGTAACGATCCGGCCCGTCGTTATGGGAATTACCACCCCGTTACCTTGCATTTACATATCTTATGCTTTTATAACAGTATTAGAGTATATCGGGTAAGTTAGGAGTGATTTGGATTGAAAATGAAGCAAATAGCATGCTTGAAGGAAGCTTGAATATGAAAAGTCAACCAAGAGTTGACTATTGAGTTAGAGTGCTCGGAAACGGATTCTGATGATTCGACTTGTTCCGGGGGATCATTTATGACTTAGGAGAGCAATCGGAATTGAATTCGGAGGTCCGGTGTAGTTTTAGGCTTGAATTGGCGAAGGTTGATTTTCGGCAAAAATCGGATGGTAGGTGATATTTTGATCCGGGGGTTGGAATGGAATTCCGACAATTTCTGTAGCTTCGTTATGTGATTTTGGATATGTCCGCAAATTTTTAGGTCATTCGGACATCGTTTGATCGGATTTTGGATTGAATGTTAGTTTTAGAAGTTTTGAATAAACTTAGGCTTGAATTCGTGTGTAAATGGTGATTTTGATGTTTAGTATGGTGATTTTATGATTGGAACAAGTTCGTATCGTGTTTTGGAGTATGTTGGTGGTTTTGGTTGGGGTCTCGGGGGTCTCGGGATGAATCCGGGGGTCCAAACGGACCATTTTTGGAAGAAATGAGAAGGCTGGTTGTTGTCATAAACGCAACAGGTTTTTGCTCTCCGCAATAGCGGGGAGGGGGACGCGATCGCGTAGGGTTGGGGGCTAGGCCATCGCGATCGCAGGATCACCAGTCGCGATCGCGTAGATTTAGCCGGGTGGCTATCGCGATCGCATGAGCGTCTACAGGATCGCGTAGAAGAAAATGGGGTCCAGGGAAAAATTGTGTTACGCGATCGCAGGAATAGAGACGCGATCGCGTGAAGTCGGATGTTTGAACATCGCGATCGCGTGAGGCAAGTCGCGATCGCGTGAGTCTGGATTTTTGAACATCGCGATCGCGTGAGGAGAGTCGCGATCTCGTGAGGCCGAAATTTTGAACACACAGAACAGAGGGGTTACGGGTTCATTAACCCAAAACTCAATTTTGAGCTCTAGAGAGAAGAAAACTCGAGGAAATCACTGAGGAATCATCGGGTATTCGTCGGAGGTAAGATTATTGACTCAAAAACATTATTTTATGGTAGAATTAACATCAATCTTCATGAAATTGGATTGAAATCTTGAAGAAATGTGGCCTAAATATTGAAAACGGGATTTTTGGATTTGGAAGGCCATTTGAACTCCGATTTCGATGAATTTTATATGCACGGACTCGTGGTGAGATGAGGGTCGCGTTGGTACTAATTTTGAAATTTTCCGAGCAGTGGACCCGGGGTCGGGTTTTACCAACTTGGTGTATTTATGCGAATTTCATGTAAATTGAAGTGGCTTATGATTCTTTGACCCGTATTTGATATAATTATTGTTATTTGACTAGATTATACACACGAGGCAGCGAAATTCAAAGGAAAAGGCATCGCGGACGAGTCTACGACCGGCTAGAGGTGAGTAGTTTGTGTATATGGTAGCCTGAGGGTTCGAAACCCCGGCTTAGCACATTGTGACGCTATTAGGGCGTGGCTCGCACACCGTGGCACGTACGGGATTGATTGCGACTGGGGATTGAGATTTGGTCCATCCCGGAAATGAATAATATGTTGTTAGTGTTGGAAATACACTGTATTTGATATATTTGTGGGCTGTAAGCCTTGTTTGGGGCCTTGTGCCGATCTGTAGCGACCTTAGAGGACAATATTTATGTGATAGCTATAATTGCTTAAATCACTGATCTCAGTCCTGGAAATTGAAATCACACTTTTGAAATGCTAAGTCACCGGCTTTTACAAATTTAATAAAGTTAAAGTATTTTTCATAAATTATGAATTGAGAACCGGAATTAAGGAAAATGAATTGTTTTGTGACTTAATTGATTATTGTGGACTGAGCATGGGATCGGGCTGCACGCCTGTAACGATCCGACCGGTCGTTTTAGAAAATTACGCCCCAATCCCTAATTTAACTATTCCCCTAAGTTCATTTCTGCTATTGTGGGTTGCCAGGAGAGTCGGTTCAAAAAATTTGAGCATTTTGGGACACTTTAGTCCCTAAATAAGAGCTTTGAAGCTAGAAAATGGCCCGTAGCCGGAAAAGTGTTAAGACGATCTCGGAACGGAAATCCGATGGTTCCATTAGTTTCGTTAGGTGATTTCGGGGTTGGGAGCGCGTTCGAAATGTATTTTGGAGGTCCGTAGCTCAATTAGGCTTGAAATGCCGAAGGTTGAAATTTTGGCGAATCCGAACGATAGGTGAGATTTTGATCCGGGGGTCGGAATGGAATTCCGACAATTTCTGTAGCTTCATTATGTGAATTTGGATATGTCCGCAAAGTTTCAGGTCATTCGGACGTCGTTTGGTCGGGTTTTAGATCGAATGTGCAATTCGAAAAGTTTTAAGGAATTTAGGCTTGAATTCGATGTGAATTATGAGCTTCGATGTTGTTAGACGTGTTTTGAGGATTGGAACAAGTTCGAATAAGGTATTAGGATGTGTTGGTGTGTTCGGATGAGGTCCCGGGAGGCTCGGGATGAATTCGGGTGATTAAACGGCAAGAATCTTAAAAGTTACAGCAGGCTGGTGCCTGCCTTCTGTAGTTTTCGCTTCTGCGGAGCTTGGACCGCAGAGGCGAGTCCGTAGAAACGACATTGGCTCCGCAGGAGCGAGTTCGTGGGAGGCCAGCCTAGTTCGCAGGAGCGGACCTCAGATCGCGGAGGCGGTCACGCAGGAGCGGAAAGCCTTCCGCAGGAGCGGGAGTGGACTGTTTGGTGGCCTTCCGCAGGAGCGGACTTTTGTCCGCATAAGCGAAGTCGCAGAAGCGACTGTGCTTCCGCAGAAGCGGCTTTTGAGTAAATGGCCAAGTGTCACAGAAGCGACCATATGCCCGCAGAAGCGGAGTCGCTGAAGCGACCTGGAGACCGCAGAAGCGGAAATCGACCTGGGTTTAATGAGCAGTGAGGGTTAAAATTTCAGAAACATTTCCAACCATTGAGGGCTCGGCTAGGGGCAATTTGGACGATTTTGAAGTAGAATTCGAGAGGTTTCTTCAGGTAATCAATTATGGACTCCAATTATGATTGTTGTTGATAATATTATGCAAGTTTTTCATGAAAATGGAGGAATTTGGGGTAATTAATGGGGGTTTTCACCCTAGACCAAAACCTTAGGAAATCAAAGATTCGAGCGGGCAAATGGAGTCCGATTTTGATAAATTTTATATGCCTAGACTCGTATTGAGATAAGGAACCCGAATATATAATTTTCGTGATTTTTCGATAAGCGTACCGAAAGTCGAGTTTTGGCAACTTGTGGGTTTTTGGCGTATTTTGAGTTATTTTGATTGGATAATGCCCAATTGGCCTAATTTGATGTGATTCTATTGATTTTTATCAGATACTACACTTGTGGAGGCCGACATTCGCGGCAAGAGGGTTATTTCTTAGCTGTTTTGTACCGGAATTGAGGTAAGTGGCTTGTCTAACCTCGTGTGGGGGAATTTTCACCCCTAGGATATTATGTGATAGTTTAAATGCCTTGTATGCGAGGTGACGGGCGTGTACATGCGCTGGTTGTTGAACACGCACTTTAATTAAAATGTTCGATGAGCGATATTCCTGTCTTTGGCTGTTAATTTGATATTTTTACCCGGTAGTGGTTAGGGAAGCATGATTAGGTAGTACTTAACTGTTTAGTTGCCTAATTGCCTTATTTGAACTCCTTGATAATTATTGGCACTATTTTTTTTGGTGAAGTTATAGTTAAGCATAATTGATCTCTCTATGGATTCCTTTATTTGCTGTGCTTGTGGACTGCGGGTTCGATTCTCGGAGACCCAGGGCTGTGGGTTCGATTCCCAGAGACCCGGCGTGATATTGGTAGGGACTACGGGTTCGATTCCCGAGATCCCGAGTTATTGGTAGGGACTACGGGTTCGATTCCCGAGATCCTGAGTTATTGGTAGGGACTACGGGTTCGATTCCCGAGATCCTGAGTTATTGGTAGGGACTGCGGGTTCGATTCCCGAGATCCTGAGTTATTAGTAGGGACTACGGGTTCGATTCCCGAGATCCTGAGTTATTGGTAGGGACTGCGGGTTCGATTTCCAAGATCCTGAGTTATTGGTAGGGACTGCGGGTTCGGTTCCCGGAGATCCTGAGTTATTGACTATTTATTGAGACATGGGCTGCGGGTTCGATTCCCGGAGACCCAGAGGTAATGTCAATAGGACTGTGGGTTCGATTCCCACAGGTCCTGGACTGGTTTTATTGAGTTGACTATTTGTTGTTAGCTTAATTGTAGACGATTTCAGTAATCATTCATTGTTGTTAATTTCGGAAATTATTATCATTTAAACTGCATATTATTGTTATTATCATTATATTATTTGTTTCTCAGTAGGGCCCTGACCTTCCTCGTCACTACTCCATCGAGGTTAGGCTTGGAACTTACAGAGTACCGCCGTGGTGTACTCATGCTACTCTTCTGCACACTTTTGTTGTGCAGATCCAGGTACATCAGGATAGGCTCGTACTAGGTGATTTCGCAGCTTTTTGGGAGACCTCGAGGTATGATCCGCTACGTCCGCGGATCCGGAGGCTTTCCTTCTATTTTAATAGTACTAGTTGGCATTTTTCCTTCATTCCGTTGTTAGACTCTCTTTATACGTAGAGCCACAGTTGTATATTCTCTTTTAGTCTGTGTTACCGTGGGATTCCGGATCTTGGTAGTGTTTTATTCATGGTGTTGACGGATGTATGTGCCAAGCGGTACGGGTTACATATCTTTTATCCTTTTTTTCCGCTGTTTTCTTATTTAAGTGTTCATAGCTTGTATATTCCGCAACGTGTTAGGCTTACCTAGTCGTGGGGACTGGGTGCCATCACGACATGTTCACTATTGGTGAACTCGGGCTGCACGCCGCAGTAATTGATATGAGGGTCGGGCTGCACGCCGCAGCAGTATTGCGCTTGGGCTGTAGGAGCCCCTCCGGAGTCTGTACACACCCCCAGTGAGCGCCGTCGACGTTAAATTGGATCGGGCTACACGCCGTAGCGGTTATGTGCATTGCATTGCATCCGTATTTGTTGAATTACTCTGTGGTAGCTGTATTGTATTGTTGTTGCTAGTTCGTAGGAGAATCGGACTGTAGTGTAGCTTCATATTGTGGTATTTTGTGGATTTCTTACTGTCAACTACTTATATATATTTGTTACTCACTGAGTACTTAGTACTCACCCCTACTCCCTGCACCTTTTGTGTGCAGACTCAGGTATTCAGGAGCAGTAGGCAGGCATTCCAGCGTTTGCAGTGTCACATCGAGTTGATGAGGTAGCTGCCTACATTCGCAGAACCTAGCTTCTCCTCTCCTTTCCAGTTGTTATTTTGTATTTTGTATTCAGACTTGAGTATTTCTATACAGTACTCTCTATTCCTGTTGGGTTTTTGTTAGAGGCTCTAGACTTGTGACTCCGGATCTTTGGGAGTGTCAGTATTTTGTTCACTTTTATTATTATTGGAATTCTTAAACTCATATATTCTTCTTGGGACGTCCATTTGGGACTGATATCGTTGTGAAAATTAAATTGTTGGTCTGGCTGGCCTACCTTAATTGTTGGGCACCATCACGATCGGATTTGGGTCGTGACAGTACTAAGTTTTAATTATTGCACAAATATTCACATTTGTATTTTTAGAATACAATAGCAATTACTTTGCAATTATAGCCTATGCATGCGTTATTACATTATTTTACCAAAAAAAGTCTTTTACATTTTTAAAATATTAAATGATTATTTTAAATATTTTCATGTATGAAAATCATTTTTTATAGCCCATTTATTATTTTTATAAATTATTTTATCAATTAAAAAGGTACTTAACAAATAGCCCCTTTTTTGTTTTTGACCTAGCCTATTAAAGTAGCCCAATTTTAACCCCCCCCCCGATCCCAATCGAGCCTAAAAACTACCCAGCCCAAACCCATCACTCACTCGACCCACATCTTGCCAAATCCTAGCCGTTGATCATTTTGACAGATTCACCCTTCTATAATTAAACCTAGACCTAACCCCCCAAACCCTCTCATTTCTCTCCGTCACCCACCATCATCATCCCCCTCTTCTCAAAACACTCTCAACCTAACCCTAGTTCTAACACGCCGTCACCACCATAAATCTTCTCTTGATGAAGCTTCCATGGCTTCCCCGGCTAGTCTTGGCCTTATACACGCCATGGATCCTTGATTTTATGGATCCTTGAAAAAATCTTGAAGAACCTAGTTGGTTCTGGTTTGAAACTTTGCTTATTAGCCTGTCTCAGACCATGGTTCGACTGTGAGTGAGAACTGCTTGTTATTTTGTAACGAATTTATGAGTTTTTGCCCTATTCTCTCATCTCTGCTATTTTCTTTTCTGAAAATCCTAGTTCATTATTGTCAACTCTTCTTAGAACTTCATAGATATGAGATGATTTGGGTATTATCAAGTGCTTTCCTCCAAAACTCCTTTACTTTAATTGATTATCTCGCTTTTTAATCATTCTTCTTAAACTAGGATGTATCCTCAACTATTTTTCAAAGATTCATCTAAGTTATTAATGTTTAATAAGTTATTTTTTCTTCACATATTGACTAATGTTTGCACGAGCGTCAAACCCTAGTTGATTCTATATGCTGATTTTTCCAGTCTTTACTTCGATTTTTAGTATTTCAGCATTGCCAATCGCATTAACTCATCCTTGATTTTAGACTTACACAATTTTCCTTTATTAAATCCAGTATTCTATAATTTTTACCCTAATTGAGCCCTATTAGGGTTTGAATCTTGCTTTTCAGCTAATTTTTATTTTTTTGTGAGGTCTTTACATAGTTTATTTCTATTTATGGGAGTTGGTATGTTCTTTCCAGAAATCATCGTTACTTTGAAATGGCTGATTTATTTGTTCTGTTAGAGATTTGTATGCCTAAGTCTTGCATGATTCCCTGTTTACGGCCTTAATTAGTCATTCTTGCCTCATTTGACACCTGTATATTTACTAATTCCTTTACATGATTCTTCTCTTAATTAGACCCTTGATCATTTTATTCTGAACTCCTTTATTTGTTTTGATTTGAACTTCTTTCCGTTATCAGACTCCTTATTATTACCGTTTAGTTGATTTCCTTCAATTAAGGAAGGTTTATTCTGAACCCTTATGTGATTGGGTTATGTGACTTCCTTAATTGACTGAAGTTAATTCTTTTATCTTATTTACTCTACTCTCGAGCTACTATATAAACTCTCTTATTTTAAATTCTAAAACACAAACACTAGTTCCTCCACACTCTTACACTCACAAAAGCTCTCTATTCTCTTCTGATACTTACAATTCTCAATAATCTTGGGTGTAAGCAAGGCTGGTTATTTGATCTATATTCTGTAGTCTTTTCTTGACTGGTATATCCTGATTCAATTCATATTCTAAAACTATGTGTTTTCTTTGTTGTTGCAGTTCATTAGTTGTGATTTCATGTTCTATTTGCTATTCTACTATCATATACTCAATGTGTAACCAACACACTTAGATTACACTGCCTAATTACTGTATCACTCAGCATATTTAAGTTTATTATGTTAAAAGCTATAACTAGTATATTGTTTAGCATGCCCAATCCTGCTTCAGATAATTACATGAATCTATTTGTTCACTAGTATGTCCAAGCTACATCGTTTGCTTACTGTTTCACCCAGCATGTCCACATCCTGCTTGCTCTGTATGTGGTTAGTATTTATAAACTTTGAATGCTTCATGAAGTGCTTGCTAGTTTGTTCATTTAAGTCTTACCTATTCTAGTTTGACTAACGAGATCTTGTTAAGGTATCTAGCCCTACCAAATAATTTGATTGTGTGCCTAAGACTTATGTATTATCGACATGTATTTATTGTAATATTTGTAATTAACTTGTCAATTTTACAACCTCGTTTGTATATCTGTTTGCTTATACGCTAGGTTGTATTCTATACGTTCCCTAATCCCTTTCTCCCTCCATGAAGATTCCGCTTGCCAAAATGTTTCTGAAACTGTATTCTGTGACTTGCTCTCTAACCTCAAAAATATTCTTCATGTTTCCTCAAACTGTTTTCCATCCTAACTAGTACTGATTTCAGAAAATTGTTTACTTCTAAGGCCCATTTGCTACGTTTACCAAACTCTTTCAGGACATTATGCACTCTCACTTACTCTTAGTTCATTAAGTCTTGCCCCTCTGGTATGTGTACTACTTTGAGAACCTTTAGATCTCTCTGAACTCTTGTATATCAGAGCTGGAACTTCCACACTACACATAAATTAGTTCTTATTTGAGAAAGGTCTAGGTGTGAGCACTGCTCGGGGATCCTTGAGGTCCTTAGGGAACTGTGATGCACCTAGACAATAATTGGACCATGAAACTTTGGGCACTTGAGACTATTGAAGGCTTGGAAACTACTTTGGGCCTACTTCAGACTCCCTATAGATTAATATATATTTATGTGTAATTTATTCAATTCTTAGTATGTAATAATCTTTGTAAACAGATATTTGAGAAATTAGTAAGCTGTGAGGGATTATTATACATATTTTGTTGGGGAATGAGTAGATATCCTGCATATAGGATTTTAAAAGAATGCTTACATTCTTAGAAATCATGCCTGCAGGACGTTACAATATGTTGTCTATATATCATGCCTATAAGCTATTACAATATTTGTTTACTTAGACATCATGTCAATAGGATTCAAAAATGAATCATGCATCCTAATAACATGCCTGTAAATTTGCTGCGATATTCACTTTGATATCATGCCCATAGGTGTAAAGTAACTGAGGTTCAGTTCCCATTATAGCATGTATTCAAATGGCATCTCCTTATAAATCATGCATATAGGATTTAAAATCAGTTTTAATAGAAACCATGACCATAAGGATTTCGCTTTGGTCAAATAAATTCTGCTTGATTCGCATTGTATTTAATTAGAAATCATGCCTATAGGATCTAAAACTAGTTTAGTTAGACTTAAAATCAGTTTAACTCACACCTACAAATTCTGAATCAGTTTAATTAAGTGACCTACTCATCTCTTCAATGCTGTGTTAATTAACATTACTAGAAAGCATGCCTATAGGATCCAAGTTTCCCGTTTAAAATTGTTTACTGTTTTACAGTATTCTTGATCAATGATTAGATAGCATGCTCATAGGACATCACTATTATACGCCTAGGCAAGCCCGTAGAACGACTAAAATTCTACAATTATAAAACTACGCCTTGTCATTTGTGACTGCTCATATTCAACAGGTCTATAATCAGTAGGCAAACTGAATAGGTCTTTGACACTTTGGTCTTAAATCCATATTGCATATTTTCTGCTCACCTAGATGTCCGATTTTAGAGTTCCTCTTAAATATCTGAAAACTGTTGCTTGAGACGTGCACTTACTTATTCTATTTGTGGAGGTAAGTGTGCCTTTAATTGTTCCCTCTTTAATGCAATCCTAATTATTTTTGGTTGACACCTAGATTTTTCTCCTTTAAGTACCTTAGGATGGTCTAGAACTATCTAAATTAGAGGTCCTAAATACTTCCAGGGCCACGAGGAAGGGACGGGTAGTGCACGCATAAGATATTTTTCAAGGTTGCTAGAATGCTTTAGGCTATGATCAAGGGGAGGAAATTGGGTAGTAAGGATATGATGACTATTCGCTAATGTCACGTGTAGCCCTCATTGACGAGTGATTACCGGGCGTTGTGTGGGTATGATTCTGTAGGCTAATCAACCTAGGACTCCCCTTTCCCAATTCCTATGTGTTTTAAATGAACTTCCTTTTCTTTACGTGTGTGTGTGTGTGTATATATATATATATATATATATACACACACACACACACACAAATTGTTCAAACCTCTCCCTTGCTTCCGTTACCTGAATCATACATATGTTTAGAACGCGAAAACATATGTCTTTATTCGAGAATATGTGTTGGAATTGTTTGTAAAAGGACTAATTCACATAGTTTAAGTTCGGCTGGGACCCACAATTGTGGACCGCGAGGGATGCCAAACACCTTCCCCTCGAGGTTATTTCGAGCCCTTACTCTAATCTCTAGTAATGCAAACTGGTTCATGAGTTAATCGCTCTAGGTGCCCTAACGCACCATTATCTGTTAGGTGGCGACTCTTCAAATACCTAAATCCCAAAAGGAAATGAGTCAATTCCCTATGAGTGTCGAAATCCGGACTTTCTCCACGAGGAGAGAAAAAAAGGGGCGCGACAAGGAGAGTTATAAATATAATTGTATTTAAGGTGAATGCTTATATTCTAGAGAGATTCTAGGGTTTGTTATTTGGTAGCTAAGTCACTTTTCCCCTATAAATAGAGGGATTCTATTCTATTGTAGTTGACTCCAAAATTAAACAAGAATTTTATGTCCCTACTTTTTTATGCAATACTCTTCTTCTTTTATTGTTTCATAACAATTCTTATATTTTTCAACGGTTGAATACTCGACTATTTAAACTTATTCGAATTTCTTATTTAGAGCCCATTTGGATTGACTTAAAAATAATGGCTTTTAAGCACAAGTGCTTAAAAGTAACTTTTATGTGCGGGAGCTTGTTGTATAAATAAGCAGTTACCTGTTTGGATAAAAGTGCTGAAACTTATAAAAAGTTATTGAAGTGTTTGGTAAATAAGTGCTAGTAAGCACTTTCTTTTGTTAAAAAAACAAAAATATCGCATAAAGACAAATCAAAAACCTACATCTTCCTCTTGCTTACCTAACAAAGATGAAATCAAAGGACATGGTCATATATTTGAAAAATAAAAATAGACTACTACCAGTACGATATGGACATTGAAAATTTATGTAAAAATAACAGAAGCAGATTCCTCCTCCAAATATTGAGGAAAATGTTATTTGTATTTTAATGTTATGTTTAAAAAAAAGGAGCATTTATAATACGAAAATAGAAGTGTAGAAAAGCATGAATATAAAATAAGGAAAGGTGAACGTGAATAGAAGATAAAGGAGAAGAAGAATAAAGAAGATGAACAGAAAGTGAGTAGTTGGATGTTTTAGGATTTATTTGATGAGGGCAGTTTTGGGATTAGAAAAAGTTATAAGGGACAATTAAGTAATTTCGTTGGTCAAAATAAGATGGCTTTTAAGCCAAAAACGAGGCTTTTAGCTTTTTATAAGCCATTTTAAACTTTTTAAGTTGTTTTTTATTTTGCCAAACACTCTATTTACTTAAAAATAGCTTAAAAGATGATTTGACATGCATTTAAGCCAATCCAAACAGGATCTTAGACCCTTAAATTGAAGATTATTTCTATTAGACACCTATACAAACGGCCTAATAGGATTGGTGGAGCTTTTGTTGTTGATATGTTTAATAAGAACAATTTTTAGTTCAATTATTTAAATGAAAAATTCGGGAAAATTTAAGAGGTTGCCTATGTAATTTCAAAATTGACAATAAGAAAGAATTTTTTCATAAGTGAAACTGATTATTATCTTAAAAATATATCAAGCACCTTCACTGCAACAAATTAAGCTAAATCTTTTTATTAAGCCTTTAGTTTGAGTTTGGAGCAATCGTACTACCAAAAAAGAGTTCCATTCTTCCAAAAATCCATTGTTTAATTTGGTCAGTTGCTCTCATCTCCAATTTAAAATTTGGAAATCCAAAGAGACGATGGCGGACACGCTCGGTGCTCTGAGGTCTTTAATGTCCTCTCACTCTCCTCCTCTTCACGCTTTGATCGTTCCTTCAGAAGATTATCATCAGGTTCCCAATTATTCTTTTTTTTTTGTGTGTATGTAATTTCATAGGACTTAGATATATGCAACTGTTTTATGATTCTATACGTTGTCGGATGATGTGACAGGGCGAATATGTATCGGCACGGGACAAAAGGCGCGCATTTGTGTCTGGATTCACCGGAAGTTCTGGTTAGTTTAATTTTATTTTTCAATCACTTGATGTTGATTTTGTTGTATTTATCAGTTTTTAATTTCTGATTGCTGCTAATAACGTTTATAGAACCATCTAGTGTGCGGATATTAGTTTGCATTGGTTGGTATGAAATTTGGTGAAATTAAGCAGAATATTGTTCCTATTTGAATAGGTTTGGCGCTTATAACAATGAATGACGCACTTCTGTGGACCGACGGCCGGTATTTCTTACAGGCAGCTCAGCAGCTCAGCGATCAGTGGAAGCTCATGCGTATGGGAGAAGACCCTGCTATTGATATCTGGATGGCCGATGTGACTACTCCTTCCTTGTTTCTTATAAATTCAGTTTACCTGCATTAGTTTGTGCTTTTTGTAGATATATGTTAATCATTAGCCTATTCTTGACTGCAAAGAATATACCTTGTTCCCCGTCTTACTTGTTACTCAATCTGCATCAAAACAGTTTTTGCGTACAGTCATTGGTGCCTTGTTGGTTTTGATTATTAGGAAATCAGCATATGTAACAGGACAAAAGTTCGATAGAGCTCCTACAGTATTTATGTTTTGTCATATGTATCTCGACTGTGATGGAAACCTCTCAATTGATCCAGCCGATTAAGGTGAGTTTTAAGGAAATGAAAAAGAGATAGAAAGATTTGAAATTGATTCAAATTCCCAATCCTGTCCATGAAGTTCTGTAATAATCTTTAACATACGTAAACAGAACAATGTCTATTGATCTTAATGTTAATACTCCATATTAATCTCCTTGAAGATTCTTTTCTCGTCAATATGCCCATTAAAACTTACATGTGGAAGTGGTCATTCCATCATTCTCCTTTTGGAATGACGGTCTTTCAGTTCAATTCATATAACTCGTATTCGTGAAGAGAGCTTCATATATCTCCGAGCCAAGTTGAACGAGCATGTAGTATCCTACATTTACTCTTGCCATAATATAAGCTTCCCATCTTTAATTAATCTCAGATCTTCACACTTATGACTCTTTAAACTGTGAATGCATTGAAGCCAAAATCTCAATCTTTTACAGTGGACTATTCATGTGTACTGCAGCACACAAAATCATATAGAATAGGCAAAGACTTTTGAGTCCATTTTTGTTTCTCAGATCTCATGGATCATATTTCAGCTTGCTTCTACTATATATATCTTAGATGTTTATTTTCTTCAGTCTTACTCTTGCCTCTCTTTATTTATTTCAGTAGATGTATAGTTTGTTTGAAAACTTTGTCAGCATAAAGCCAATATCTAAATGATAATATAGGAATTTAGTATGTCAACTGAACTTAGCAGGAAGAGAATATCATAATGCCATCTGTGATTTTATTCTCCACCCTAGTGACTATGATGTCCTGTGCCCTTTCAACATTTGAACTCCCATATCCAGATTTTATCTTCGAGACACTGTATCCTATGCAACAAGGTGCTGTAAATTTTTGAATCTGAATTTGCAAGTTAGAGGAGCGTGAACTTTGTGCCCCTGAAGTTCAGCTGATATGTTAATTGATATTTATGATGTGCTTTACTAGAATCTACCAACGGATGCAGCCATTGGTGTTGATACATGGTGTGTATCAGTAGATACTGCACATAAGTGGGAGCGTGCTTTTGCTAAGAAACAACAAAAGTTGGTCCAAACTACTAGGAACTTGGTTGATGAAGTTTGGATAAATCAGCCACCTGCCCAAGCAAATCCTGTAATTGTGCATCCGTTGCAATTTGCTGGTCAGTCTGTTGCAGATAAGTTGAGAACTTTGAGGGCAAAGCTCGTACAGGAAAAAGCTCGTGCTATGATTATAACAGCACTTGATGAAGTAATTCCGTTACCCTAGACCCAATTTTTTCCATCTTGTCGCTCTGGCTAATCTGGTCCTGTATATTATTTATTTCTCCAATATAATTGCCAATTTACAGGTTTCATGGTTGTATAATGTCCGTGGCAGTGATGTAACATATTGCCCGGTTGTTCATGCTTTTGGGATTGTGACATTAGACTCTGCCTTCTTCTATGTGGACAGACGAAAAATGTCCACTGAGGTTGCTTCTACACTGCATATCCTTCTCATTTTAATTGAATACAGCTGCATTTTGTTACCTTTTTCTACTCAGAAGTAAGCATGTACATACCATGCAGGCAAACTCTTACATGGAGGAAAATGGAATTATAGTGCGGGATTATGGTGATGTTAGCTCAGATGTCGTCCTTCTTGCATCTAATCAACTCACTCCTTCCCCCACTAAGGAATTTCTAAGGAACCTAGAGATTGATGGGGGAAATTCCGCTAATAAAGGAAATGGTGCTACTCATGCTGTTGAGTTTGTAAATGACCTCATTTGGGTTGATCCAGGAGCATGTTGCTTTGCTTTGTATTCAAAAGTGAGTGCTGATAAAGTTCTCCTTCAGCAATCACCTTTGGCTCTTGCAAAAGCTCTGAAGGTGATTAATACTACCTCTGAACATACTTATCCCCTAAAGTTTGTTGTCTGAGCATTTTAGGTGGTTGAAAGTCTCGTAGGTCTTCACACAGCCTTTGTTTGGTTGGTTAGGGGTCAAGTAGATCAATTGTTCCATCATAAGAAAAATAATAGCAAAGAAGTACTTGAAGTTGCTTGCTTGATGTGTACACAATCAGCTATAGCTCCAATTTTTGTCAGCTAAAAGTAGGTCGCTGTGACAATTGATGGCTGTGAGCTTGATGAGCATTTCTTATTCTATTATTATGCATGACCTTAATATGCTTTTCAACATTTTGAACTGAATCAATCTTAGGAGATGTGGATGTTTAGGATTATATACCTCATGGCGTTATAATTTACCTGGATTAACATTTCTAGTTTTCCTGTTATATTTAGTGGGCATACAAATCATTATGTTTTTTCTTTTCTGAAGTGTGATATGGACCTCGTGATTTTCCCCCTCCTTACCTCCTCTAAGATTTCTCGAGTAAAATACAAATCAATGATCATAATTTGACAATTAAAACCATCCATTTTTTGCACTTGTATGATTAACCAAAGCTTGAATTGCAGTTCTATTTTCCTTGTCAATAATTGTTAAATTTGTCTTATTGGTGTCAAACTATTTTTTTTTCTGAAAAATGAAAATTTTGTTGTGAGGTCGTTCTAATCCAACTAATTTGAAATCTTTATTATTTTGTCTGTATCTACTCCCAACTATAGTTATTTCTGAAGGTATCAGGCTGTCTAACATACTATTTTCTTCATGTTATGTGATTAAAACAAATCTTTCTTTGTCCTTTTATGTCTTTTCGCATTGCCTATGATCTGTTCACTGCAATATGTTTTTTCCTCCATATAATTTCTTTTTTGTTGGTATCAAAAAAGTGAAAGTTGTACTGGAAGATGTTACTCAGTATAAAATATTAATGCGTAGGGGAACAAAATTACCTAGATTTAGCAGTGACTTTTTAAAACGTTCCAAGATTATTAGGCTTTTGAAATGTCATCTGTGTTTTTGTGATCTTACTGTTGAAGTGTGTGACCATCTCATCTAAAAGCTTAAGCTGCAAGAAAGAGTACAGTTTTATTTATTTAATTATGTCTTCAACACGCCCCATCACGTGCAGGCTTGATTCACTTTGATGAGCCAAGCACATGAAAATTCTTTTTAATATTGGGTGGTGTTGAGACTCGAATCCATGCTTTGATACCATGTTGAAGTTTGTGAACATTTCTTCTAAAAGCTTAAGCTGCGAGAGAGAGACTTTTATTTATTTAATAATGTCTTCAACACGCCTCCTCGCGTGCAGGGTTGATTCATTTTGATGAGCCAAGCACGCAGAAATTCTTTTTGATATTAGGTGGCGTTGAGACTCGAAACCTAGAACCTCTGCCTGCTTTGATACCATGTTGAAGTATGTGACTATCTCATCTAAAAGCTTAAGCTTCTAGAGAGAGCATACCTTTATTTATTTAGTTATGTCTTCAACAGTTAATTTTACTCTCAAACTTACAGTTTGTTGCTAAATTACTAAATTATAATTTCTAGAATCCTGTTGAGATGGAAGGATTGAAGAAGGCCCATATTCGGGATGGGGCAGCTGTTGTGCAATATCTTGTCTGGCTTGATAAGCAGGTATGTAAGATTCTTAATTTTGATGCTCTCGTAATCTTGTGAGTTACTGCCGCCTACTGCATTTGAATCTTCCTTAGATTTTATATGTATGTAGGCATGTGTTTATGTATGTACTTCTTTTTGTCTCTCTATGTGTGTCTGTATACATATGTGTTTGTATATCTGTTCTTTTGAATCTTTACACGAGTGAAGAGTGTAAGCTAGTCTTTGTTGTTATATTCTGGAAAAGCCAAATATGTTGGGGTTAGAAGTTTCAGCGTTTGCTAAACTAGAAGAGTAGAAGGATAATGTATCTCTCAGGAAAAGACATTAGATATACTTGCAATGCCTTTATGCAAACAGTTTGGACTTTGTATTTTTAACGGGGACTTCTTTGTTTTTAGGTGCAGACATACTTGATACAAGCTATCCCTGGTTTCAGTAGTTTGGCAAGATGAGTTTTAACGTTGTTCATGTGGTTCCGCTGTTGATGAAATCAATATTTTCAAATTTTCCAGATGCAGGAAATTTACGGGGCATCTGGTTATTTCAAGGAGGCCGAGTGTACCAAACAGAAGAAACAACTGTAAGTTTGATCTAGTTTCCTGTACTATTTCATGGTTTTGATGAGTAGGTACATGTTTAGCGCAGAATTGATCTGTTATAGCCCTCTAGTTCAGGACTTATCAAATAAATAAATAAAAGAATAGTCCACTAGTCAGGATCCAAGAAAACAAATTGAGGAGTATTGTTAACATTTTAAATTGGGAATTAATCTATTAGAGTCAGCATCTTGTGGTGATCTGAGAGATACATTATTCAAGAAAGTGGTTTCTTGGTTTATTGTCTGTATTGAAGTTTATTGTTGTGTGCTTTTGTGTATTTGAAAAGCTTGTAACATGTAAGACTTTGATTTCTTTGATGATGATAGTGCTAAGAAATTTAGTTGCCTTCGATTTACTGAAGGAAGCTTCTGCAAATTACTGATCTTCAGCCAATATGTCAAGTGATTCATTGAGGAACTTACCATGAAGCATGGGATGCTTTTCCTTAGTGGTGGTTCATTGTTTTGTACCTTACCTTACCTTTAATTAATATGTTAGGGGAACTAAAAGACTGACAGAAGTCTCTGTGAGCGATAAGCTGGAGGAGTTCCGTGCATCAAAGGAGGTAAATCTTTGTATTCTGGTGAAAAATCGAGCATGAAATTGTTGTCTTGTCTCTCTAGTCCCTATCTATGATTAAGTTATCATCATCCAGGTAGTTGAGCTGACGACCCTCGAGTTTTTTTTCCAGTTTGTGGCTTCTGTTTTACCGCAATGCTTTTGTATTCAGGACCATATGATATTCTGATTCTGACTCAAACTCTGTCCACTTACACACTGGCACATTTTCTCTATCTTTATTCTTTAAAATGTACAGGTGTAATTATAGCATTTTTCTATTGGGTCGCCATTGCAAGTGGGTGTAGTTGAATTTAGAAGTAGAAAAATAAGGGGTTTGCCAAAAACAAAAGGAGGTAGAAATTATGAATATGTATTATCAAGCAGGACTTGAGATAATCTTGGGTGGATGTTTAGTTGCTTCAATCAAAAAGAAACCTTTGCCTTGAGCTCTTCCAACAAGTGCAGTTCGGTTCCTTTTCTGATGGATGTGATCTTGATTGAAGTTCGCAAAATTTTAAGAATCTTGTGTTTCAACGTAGTATCTCCATTATCTTAATGTACTGGGACAATGTTGTTCCTATACATCTGCAGCACTTTAGAGGACTGAGTTTTCCAACTACCTCTTCTGTTGGTTCAAATGCGGCCATTATCCACTATAAACCTGAGACAGAAACATGTGCTGAACTCGATCCAGATTGCATTTACCTATTTGATTCTGGAGCACAGGTATGTGAGAACATTATTCGAGATAGGCTAGTTGCTTTACATACTTCTATATTTAACATGTCATCTTTCCACATATATGGTGGTGTTGCTAAAGTATCTGGATGGAACAACTGATATTACACGGACTGTTCATTTTGGAAAACCTACTCCACATGAGAAATCTTGTTACACCGCGGTATGTAAATTCTAATGTATTTTTAATTATCTCTTTTTGCATTGATAATGATGCCAAACTATGTTGAATCTGATCATGCACAATGGAGTGAAATTTTATAACTCGAGTTCTGATTTCAGATTGAAAATCAGATTACTGTTGCTTCTCTAATCTATTTTCAGTCTCCTTCTATACTTGGTTAGCCAACTAAGACCATCCTAGAAGCTTTAATCCATTTTAAGCCTTGATCAGAGAAACCATTGGAGGCATTATCATCCTAGAGATCTCTAGCTCTATTATTCCTGTGCTTGTATCTTGTAATCTTCATCTCTCCCTCCTTTTTTTTGTATAAAAAATTTCCCCTCTTGTAGGTGTGGAGTAAGAAGCAACAGTAAGTCGAAACTTTTCTGTGAAATGCTTTCGTCTTTATTCTTAAGAGTTGTTTTCTGTTTTATTTCTTGAGGGGTTAGTGGATGTGAAGGGATAATGCTTGCAACACTTTGAACCAATTTCTGTTAATATATATGTATGCAGGTTTGTCTTTTCCTTTTAGTTTTACTTCTCATACTACTTCTATATATGCTGGTTTTTCATTGTGAGATTAATTTGATAGAATCTTATGCTGGAAAGTCTTGTTCTTCTCTTTACCAAAAAACTGTTTTAATGGCTAAAAAGTTCCTTTATTTTATTTAGGTACTTAAAGGACATATATCTTTGGGCAATGCCATGTTTCCCAACGGAACCAATGGTATGATTATGTAGAATCATTCTTAGTATGTTCGATGTCTATAATTTATTAAAGTTTCTTCAGTGGTTGCATGTACTAATGCCTAAATCCACAGGCGATTTTTGGAAAGCCTATGCTTATCACTTGCATTTCATTTAACTGATGTGGCCCTCAAGATAGTTGGCTTATCAGATCATTGTGTGCTTGACTAATCTTTATAGGGCATGCTCTTGACATTCTTGCTCGAATTCCTTTGTGGAAGGATGGTCTTGACTATAGGCATGGTACTGGACATGGGATCGGGTCGTACTTAAATGTCCATGAAGGTAAGCCACCCTTATGACTGAAGAGGTACTTGTAAGAAGGAGCAATTTGTATTTACATTCATTTACCTTTGGCAGGACCTCATCAAATTAGTTTCAGACAATCTGCAAAGAATGTGCCACTACAAGTTTCAATGGCTGTAACAGATGGTCAGTAGCATCTTACAACATTACGACTTAGAAGTAAAGTTTTCCTTATCATGATTATGCCTCTGCATACTTGGACGGATTTTCACTCTTCACATGAAGTAGTAGGCTTGAAACTGGAATGCTACTCTATGAAGGACGGTCATTAATAAATGTCCTATCCTAACTTAGTCTGTCCTAAAGTTGCTTATTGGAATTCTACAATTAGAAAACTGATATGATCAGGGGAAATACCATGCTTTTTTAGTTGTATTAGTAAAAAGGCCGATCATAAAATTTGGACAAACCATGTCATGCCAAGTTGTGCCAGCTTCCTGAATAATCTA
Organism: Nicotiana noctiflora; assembly: GCA_032618575.1. Taxonomy (NCBI): domain Eukaryota; kingdom Viridiplantae; phylum Streptophyta; class Magnoliopsida; order Solanales; family Solanaceae; genus Nicotiana; species Nicotiana noctiflora. The sequence goes on from JASVEL010001691.1 coordinate 35,645, forward strand.
ATTGTCATCACCTTTCTTCCGCACATCTTTACGGTTTTATGTTTCAACTTCTCAGGACCTAACATTCGTATGTTATTTTCCAGAACCTGGTTATTATGAAGATGGGAATTTTGGAATAAGAATAGAGAATGTGCTAATTGTCAAGGAGGGCAATACGAAGTTCAACTTTGGCGATAAGGGTTACTTATCATTCGAGCACATAACTTGGGTGAGTTTGTAAATACTTTGATTTATTTCTGTACACATTATGATATGCTTCTTTATGGATGGTTCTAGATGAATGTGTGGTGCTATTTTACTTTTGCAATCCAAGAGGAAGTGAGATTCTTTGGTTTTCGTTCTGTCTTTTTTTATTAATTTAAAAACGTTGATATTCAGTTTTACTCGCCATTGATATGCTATTTCATTTTCTAATTCCACATGCTGGAAATGTTTGTGCCGTGAAGGTAACAGTTTTCTTTGTTTAATCTAGGCACCATATCAGAGGAAACTAATTGACGTGAGCATTCTGGTGCCCGAAGAGATTGAATGGTTGAACGAATACCATACTAAATGTAGGGAAATTCTTGCTCCTTACATGAATACATCTGAGATTGAATGGCTGAAAAAGGCCACCGAACCCATTGCAGTTTGACACGCCCCTCTTACGTGATTAGAGTTAAGGTTAATCAAAGGCCATTGTTCCTTGTTTCCAGCTTCATGCCCTTGATAATATGTAGGTGTTAATTCCAAATACTATCGCACTAATGCAACAACAAATCTGCAGGTTTTTTCGCATATTTGTTGTTGCCTTGTGGAGATGAAAGAATTAGCTCCTGATGATTTCACAAAGGGGTCAGCACATTGACAGATCTGTTGTGCTCTTGACGATATACCACAAGTCTTTCGAGGGTTACGCAAAATTTGGTACCATAACGGCATAACCAGGAGCAGACTTAATTAAATATAAAATTCATTTTTACTGGCTCGGTTTGTTGTCTCTCTTCGTCCCTCGCTTTGTATTATTGTAATACTAGATGGCGAGTGCCCTGCGTATGCCCCAGCGTTAGAATTTGATACTGATATACATGACATATAAATGCTTATGTACATACGTGAAGTTAATTCAGTAAAACAATATCAATGCTTAAAGCCAAGACAAAACGTATTTAGCCACCAATCCATTGGTTTACAAGACTGGTACAGTGGCTACCACATATAATATGACAAACTAGAATAGCAGAGTAAAATTTGAGCACATTGACATAGTCTTATATATTCTATTGTCTAGAAAAAAAAAAGAAAAAAAAAAGAGATAATGTGAGATGCTAAGTATCACCACGTGGTCCTCCTGCAATTTCTCCTTTGTGCTACTCTTATGCATGATAAAAAGAAGTATCACCACATGGTTAGTAAATGGAAAAAGATGCTCACTTCTGTTTCATATTAAATGAAAGAAACTTTTTTTTAGTCTGTTTCAAAATAAATGGGATATTTTTAAATTTAGAAATAATTTAACTTTAAACTATTTATTTTATCCTTTTTGTCCTTCACGAGAAGCTTTTATAGCGACACAAATGGCATGATTCCACAAGCCTTTTACTTCTTAAACTTTTAAGACCACAACTTTTAAAAGTTTCTTCTTTTTTCTTAAACTCCGTCATGAGTTAAACTATCTCAAATAATATGAAATGGACGAGGGTAACTTCATATCTTTTGCAGAAGTCAATCACGACTGGATCAAAGGGACCCAGTGTGAAGGGGTAATAGTAAACACTTAAGAACCCTTCCACATGAGTAGTAATGCTCTCCTCGAGGTTTGGGATCTATACCACGACCTCATCCCCCCAGCCACAGTCTTTCTTCATGGCCTTGAGATGTTTCTTCGTTATCGAACTAATATATCGGGATACATGTTCGCATTGGCTTGGGATCATGGAGGGATTTTCAACGTTCAAGTCTTTCTTTATCACGCAGGGGTCAGGGATAATCTCGTGAAGGGCCGGCGCCACAAGTTTGTCCAGTCGGGAAGAGGAGAAAGAGGCTTTCTCCTTTTGGGGAATTGTCTTTGAAGTTTTCGCCATTAATTCGAATTAGAAGAAGCGGAGATACGATGAGTTTGGTATTTTCTGACACTAAAAGGAACGGGAGTAGCAGATAATGAGAGAAAATAGACGAAGAGAGGGAGATATAGAAGAAGTTTAGAGGTAGTTTGAAGATTTTCTGAAAGTAAACCTTATATTTATATGTGAGCGGCAATAGTTCAATAGTGTTAGTGGACGACCACTACTAGAGAAGCATTTAATGTTTTGGGAAAACGAATCAACGGGACATTTCGGTCACTTCGAGCGACTACGTCACAAGAATGACGTTATCATCAAGGGGTCTAGAAAATCAAGGTTCAAATCGTTTCTTATCATTTTACTCTAAGAAACGCGGGGACTGTCTGTATAAGGTAAAATCATGTATCCCCCATTTTGTGGGCTCGAGGGCTCGCATCGAGGAACATAAGGCTCACATTGAGGAACATAGGCCTCACATCGAGGGACAAACTCAGTATGGACCGAGTTCGAGTTCGAGGGCAGAACATAAGGATCAAAGATCAAAGTGCACGATGAGTACCGAAGCTGAGAATGACCATCCCCGAGATGGTCGCCGTTATGAGTTTGTAACAAAATGAGCAAGATTCCTGCCACGTCCCCAAGATCATGGCGTAAATTCCAGAATAAATTTGTACGAGTTAGTACTAATACATACTAAGCGGTTAGATAACTGTCCCATTATGATTCCTAACTATAAATACAAAATGTACCTTAGTTGGTGTACTTTGTTTCCACGGTGCGGTCGAATTAACCTTACACGCACTTTAAGATATCTTCTCATCAATACATGTATCAATAAATAATCGTCTCTTTTACAAAAGAACATCATCAACATGCTAATTGTTTCCCCTTTTTTTCTTTTTTTTTCTTTTCATAATTTTACTTCTACTAACATGATTTGGCCTGTGCTAGTGTATATACTTCTAAATAATTTTCTTTCACCACATGTAACAATTTTAATTGTCAAGATCGCTTGCTATGGATTAAACGGGAGAAATATCGATCCAACATATGAAATCCGTTATTATTACAAATTATATAGCGTTCGAAGCAACTGTAAATTAAATTACAGTACATAAAAGGCATTATATAGACCATTTTAGGGCAATATATTATATATGGCCTTTACCATTTACTTTTTAGATATTTTCCTCAGACATGCTTTTCTTGTAACAATGGATTCTCTTCTCAATGTCTTTGATCAGTTCACACATTGAATTATGAGAGGAGCCTCCTACACTTAGTGCTTTTTCACCACTCATCTTCAATTTCTTCACATTTTCCCTCAATTCTTTTCCTTCTCTATATTGCATTACCTTTCTCACTAGTTTCTCTATTTCCTCCCTTTCCACCACTTTCTTCGTTGGCAACACCTTTGGTCGAAAAGCCACCCCAAGTTCCTCCGTAAGGATTGTGGCGTTTTGTCTCTGTTCAGCGTATAGCGGCCATGCAATCATTGGTACGCCATTCGTTATACTCTCAATGTTCGAATTCCATCCACAGTGTGTCAAAAATCCACCGACTGATGGGTGACTCAAAATTCTAACTTGATCAGCCCACATCTGGACCACCAACCCAAAATCTTGTGTTCGTGTTAGAAAACCTTCAGGCAAGTATTCCGGTATGTCATCGTCCTCTTTCCCCGTTGTGAAAAATGACTTGTCTGCACCAACCTCGGACGGTGGCCTCACTATCCAAACAAATTTCTGTTGACTTAACTCAAGCCCAAAAACTAGCTCAGTTAACTGTTTGGATGAAAGAGTTCCACCACTCCCAAAAGACACATACAAAACTGACTTTTGAGTTTGTTCATCCAACCATTTAAGGACAAAATTCCTATTATCACTCCCATCTATGATTTGTTCGTCACGTCTACATAACGGTCCAATTGGATAAACCGTTGACTTCACGATTGATTTCAATGTTTCATTTTCTCTTAGCGCTTTGAGTGAACCGGGCTCAGCATCTTCCCACGTGTTCATTAATATTCCATCTGATAAACAGAATCCAAGCCCTACTCTCATGTACTCTCTATACTGCTGATCATTCCGGTCCAGCATTGGATCCACCACATCTTCCGGTCTAACCGGTTTGCAACCGGGAATTTTCAACGGTTCGTCCTGATCAACATATTGACCCTCAATTTCTTTGTCAAGAACTTGACTGTATACAGTCAAAGCTGTAAACCACGCGTTACATGGAACATAAACATAGTTTGGTAACCCAAATTCTTTGGCTATTGGCAAGGCTTCAGTGCAGAAAAGATCAACGATGAGAGCGTCCAGAATATGCTTCTTAGCAAATATTACAGATTTAACAACAGGTAAACTTTCACGCACAAGTACACAAAGTTGGGTGACCATTTTGGTATTGGCGTCAATAAGGTTTGAGATATCTACCGCTCGTATTTCATCTATATCAATTAACTTTGATTTATTGGCAGATTTGAGTAGCTCATTTTCGGCCAGAGAGCTGCCGAAGGTGATGACGAATATGGTGACTGAGACATTATGGTGGGTGGCGAGGTGGCTGCCGAGGACAAGGACGGGGATGATGTGCCCTAAGCCCGGACTTGAGAGAATACCAACATGAAGTTTTTCTGAGCTACCCATAGTTACAAACTAGTACTTGAGATTTGTGAAAGGAAAGAGGGGATATGGTGGGACTTACAGGTAATGAAAATGGGAAAATATACAAGAAAAGATGATTAACGATTAATATATTTATTGTGATAGAGCCTGTTTATTGGTGACTACTTAAAGCGCTACAAAACGGTAAGACATAAAGAATACATTACCAGTACGAGACACAAAATAATTATTTATTTTAATTTAATAGTTTGGTACGGTTATATATATTTGAATGCAGTACGGAATAAATAATTCATCATCAACAACGATAATCGTGTCAAATTTTAAGCACGTGGGTTGTGAACAATTAATCAACTTGCAAAAATAATGTAAGACACAGACTGTAGTCATGAACAATTCATTAACCTGCTAAAAAATAATTGAAGACTAAGATCTTGTAGTGGTTAAGTTTGGGAACTAAAATTGTATCACAATGATTTTTGACTCCAACCTATGTCGATCGTTTAGTGAATCAAACAATAATATCAATGTTTTTCATAATATATACCACATATAGGCTATTTTATACGTAACTCCCAAATGCAGGAAAAGTTTCCACGTCAAGTTAATGTATCATATCTGGAAAGGTGTTGTATAATTAGTTAATAAAAGCCTACTAGGGTTTTTCTATTATATGGAAGAGCTTGAGTTTCGACATGTGCTTAGCTGTCATTTTTATTTTGTTCAAGGGCAATTTGAACCTTTAATAACGTCTAATTAATGAAATGCGTTAATCCCAAAAATTGGACCTCCACTGTCTAGAGTTTAATCTAGTTTAATGGACGAGTAGCTAGGAGTAGGGGTGTACAAAGGAAACCTCGAGCCAAACCGACCAATGCCCACCCCTATGCTCTACAGTTTATAAAGAAAACAAGTTCTCATCATTTTTGGATTATGTACATTACACGGCGAATTTTTCATTTTCAATATTTCAAATTTAGCTTGTATCGTCACAAATGGTTATAGTCACGTAACAAGAATTGTGCTTAGTACGAGAAATAAATACAATCATATAAACCTGAATAAGATTTTTCACTAATTTCTATACATTGACGGTATCAAAACTCTTTAAATAATTAGGCCACTTACAAAAATAGTACATGTTAGGTAACTATATTTAATGGCGTTAATTGAATCACCTTAAATAATGTGAGATATCCGTGCCTCAATCCGAATTTTTTTTTCTTTTTCTTTTATTTTTTCATGCTGTATTTGTCTTTTTACGAACAAAGACTAATATTACTTGCAATAGCTTTTTAACTAATCTAAAAATTATTTATCGTGTAAATTGTTTGCTGAAAAAGTTGAATTTATATTAAAAATGACGTGGCATGACACGTAGATTGGTCAAATGGTCAAAGCATAATAATTGAGAAAAAAGCACGGAAGATGACAGATACGGGAAGAGGAAGTTAAACAGGCACGAGGAGCAATTTAGGCACGATACTCGTATCAATTCAAGTCATTTGAAGCAACGGATTGAAAGGCATTAAAGACATGGATCTGAAGACAAAAAGGAGTCCAAATTCAGTATTAAATACCTGATACGTTAGAAAATTGGAATGATTGTGTAACGGCTTATAATTTAATGTCATTTATTACTCATAATTGACTCATTAAAGCTTCGGTTTCATTTCTTTACCTATAATCAACTATAAAAGGAAGAAGTTTCATCATTTGTAGGGACACACAAAAAATCATTGGCATCATACTAAAATATAAAATTATTTACTGCTTTATTCTTATTCTTAGAAAGCTTATTATTTTTTGGTATCTTGATAATCAGTAACCCGATTTTTCATCTTAAATTCTAGTTTTGATCAAAATACTATTTTTTGGTTAAACAAATTGGTTCCGTTACCGGGAATCTGATAATCTATTTTTTTTTACATTCTACTAATTGTTATAATCATGGCAAGCAACAACAGCAACAACTATGCTTATGAAAATCAAATTCATCATAATCAAGGGGATATGCACAACGTTAACATAGTTCCTTCCCCTCAAACTTCTCCACATCAATCTCGTGAAGGTACTCTTGCACTAGCATCACATGCTAATGAACAAGAGCAATCAGAATATTTTGATGGACCAGAGAAAGCTCTACAAAGAATAATTGATGCACGGGTTAGCCAAGCTCTTCAAGCGCTAGTTAGTCGTTTACCTGTTGCGCCACCCACACCTTTGCCTAATAATAATAAACTAGAGAATCATCGTTCTGGCCTTGTTAACTCAAATGAAGGAACCCCCAGTGCACCACGAGAAGTGTATCCAGGTAATACAAATAATTCTTATTTACAAAATTTGGTACTAACTTTGCAGATACAGCTCAACAAAATGAGCGCATCGAGCAAATACCTGGCGTTCCCCCAATGATCAAAGGAGTAAATGCAGATAAATACTCACAACAACCATGGAAATCGAGTGTTGTTCCCCTTCCAATCCCTAAAAATTTCAAAATGCCTGACATTTTAAAATATGACAGCACAATCGATCCATGTGACCATGTGACGGCATTTACTACATGAGTCAAAGGAAATGATTTAACCAAGAAGGAGATTGAGTCAGTGGTGGTCAAGAAATTTGGAGAAACACTCACCAAGGGTGCACTAACCTGGTATTCTCTTTTGCCTGAAAATTCTATAAACTCTTTTGCTGAGCTTGCAGATTCTTTCATTAAAGTGCACTCGGGAGCACAAAAGGTTGAGAAAAGAATGGAGGACATCTTTAAAATCAAACAAGCGGACACAGAGTTGCTCAGAGATTTTGTTGATAGGTTCCAACGCGAACGAATGACTTTACCCCGTGTACCAGATAATTGGGCTGCAATAGCTTTTGCAAGCAATTTAAATGATAAAAGTTCTGAAACCACGAGAAGACTTAAAGAAACCCTTCGAGAGTTCCCTGCAACCACGTGGAATGATGTGTACAACAGGTATAATATAAAGTTGAGAATTGAAGAAGATACCGTGCCTTGATTTCAACATGAAGAAAAAGGCGGTTCAAAGAGATTCGAAACTAAAAAAAGATCAGGTAAAAACAGGTACGATCCTTATATGGGCCCTGCAGGAAAAAACTCACGAACAAAACAGGAAAATCAATAATACGATCAAAAATCAAGAAACATGGAATCCGGCTCTTCATCAAGATTCAAGAATGATCAAAACAGACAGGAGTCATGTGAGCACGTGATTTTTGCCT
>JASVEL010001692.1:0-35309 GCA_032618575.1 Nicotiana noctiflora
AGAGATCAATTATGCTTAACTATAACTTCACCAAAAAAAATAGTGCCAATAATTATCAAGGAGTTCAAATAAGGCAATTAGGCAACTAAACAGTTAAGTACTACCTAATCATGCTTCCCTAACCACTACCGGGTAAAAATATCAAATTAACAGCCAAAGACAAGAATATCGCTCATCGAACATTTTAATTAAAGTGCGTGTTCAACAACCAGCGCATGTACACGCCCGTCACCTCGCATACAAGGCATTTAAACTATCACATAATATCCTAGGGGTGAAAATTCCCCCACACGAGGTTAGACAAGCCACTTACCTCAATTCCGGTACAAAAAAGCTAAGAAATAACCCTTTTGCCATGAATGTCGGCCTCCACAAGTGTAGTATCTGATAAAAATCAATAGAATCACATCAAATTAGGCCAATTGGGCATTATCCAATCAAAATAACTCAAAATACGCCAAAAACCCACAAGTTGCCAAAACTCGACTTTCGGTACGCTTATCGAAAAATCACGAAAATTATATATTCGGGTTCCTTATCTCAATACGAGTCTAGGCATATAAAATTTATCAAAATCGGACTCCATTTGCCCGCTCGAATCTTTGATTTCCTAAGGTTTTGGTCTAGGGTGAAAACCCCCATTAATTACCCCAAATTCCTCCATTTTCATGAAAAACTTGCATAATATTATCAACAACAATCATAATTGGAGTCCATAATTGATTACCTGAAGAAACCTCTCGAATTCTACTTCAAAATCGTCCAAATTGCCCCTAGCCGAGCCCTCAATGGTTGGAAATGTTTCTGAAATTTTAACCCTCACTGCTCATTAAACCCATGTCGATTTCCGCTTCTGCGGTCTCCAGGTCGCGTCAGCGACTCCGCTTCTGCGGGCATATGGTCGCTTCTATGACACTTGGCCATTTACTCAAAAGCCGCTTCTGCGGAAGCCCAGTCGCTTCTGCGACTTCGCTTATGCGGACAAAAGTCCGCTCCTGTGGAAGGCCACCAAACAGTCCACTCCCGCTCCTGCGGAAGGCTTTCCGCTCCTGCGTGACCGCCTCCGCGATCTGAGGTCCGCTCCTGCGAACTAGGCTGGCCTCCCACGAACTCGCTCCTGCGGAGCCAATGTCGTTTCTACGGACTCGCCTCTGCGGTCCAAGCTCCGCAGAAGCGAAAACTACAGAAGGCAGGCACCAGCCTGCTGTAACTTTTAAGATTCTTGCCGTTTAATCACCCGAATTCATCCCGAGCCTCCCGGGACCTCATCCGAACACACCAACACATCCTAACACCTTATTCGAACTTGTTCCAATCCTCAAAACACGTCTAACAACATCGAAGCTCATAATTCACATCGAATTCAAGCCTAAATTCCTTAAAACTTTTCGAATTGCACATTCGATCTAAAACCCGACCAAACGACGTCCGAATGACCTGAAACTTTGCGGACATATCCAAATTCACATAATGAAGCTACAGAAATTGTCGGAATTCCATTCCGACCCCCGGATCAAAATATCACCTATCGTTCGGATTCGCCAAAATTTCAACCTTCGGCATTTCAAGCCTAATTGAGCTACGGACCTCCAAAAAATACATTCCGAACGCACTCCCAACCCCGAAATCACCTAACGAAACTAATGGAACCATCGGATTTCCGTTCCGAGATCGTCTTAACACTTTTCCGGCTACGGGCCATTTTCTAGCTTCAAAGCTCTTATTTAGGGACTAAAGTGTCCCAAAATGCTCAAATTTTTTGAACCGACTCTCCTGGCAACCCACAATAGCAGAAATGAACTTAGGGGAATAGTTAAATTAGGGATTGGGGCGTAATTTTCTAAAACGACCGGTCGGATCGTTACAGGCGTGCAGCCCGATCCCATGCTCAGTCCACAATAATCAATTAAGTCACAAAATAATTCATTTTCCTTAATTCCAGTTCTCAATTCATAATTTATGAAAAATACTTTAACTTTATTAAATTTGTAAAAGCCGGTGACTTAGCATTTCAAAGGTGTGATTTCAATTTCCAGGACTGAGATCAGTGATTTAAGCAATTATAGCTATCACATAAATATTGTCCTCTAAGGTCGCTACAGATCGGCACAAGGCCCCAAACAAGGCTTACAGCCCACAAATATATCAAATACAGTGTATTTCCAACACTAACAACATATTATTCATTTCCGGGATGGACCAAATCTCAATCCCCAGTCGCAATCAATCCCGTACGTGCCACGGTGTGCGAGCCACGCCCTAATAGCGTCACAATGTGCTAAGCCGGGGTTTCGAACCCTCAGGCTACCATATACACAAACTACTCACCTCTAGCCGGTCGTAGACTCGTCCGCGATGCCTTTTCCTTTGAATTTCGCTGCCTCGTGTGTATAATCTAGTCAAATAACAATAATTATATCAAATACGGGTCAAAGAATCATAAGCCACTTCAATTTACATGAAATTCGCATAAATACACCAAGTTGGTAAAACCCGACCCCGGGTCCACTGCTCGGAAAATTTCAAAATTAGTACCAACGCGACCCTCATCTCACCACGAGTCCGTGCATATAAAATTCATCGAAATCGGAGTTCAAATGGCCTTCCAAATCCAAAAATCCCGTTTTCAATATTTAGGCCACATTTCTTCAAGATTTCAATCCAATTTCATGAAGATTGATGTTAATTCTACCATAAAATAATGTTTTTGAGTCAATAATCTTACCTCCGACGAATACCCGATGATTCCTCAGTAATTTCCTCGAGTTTTCTTCTCTCTAGAGCTCAAAATTGAGTTTTGGGTTAATGAACCCGTAACCCCTATGTTCTGTGATTAAATTCTCTGCCAGACCCAATTGCCTTACGCGATCGCGACTCGCCTCACGCGATCGCGATGTTCAAAAATCCAGACTCACGCGATCGCGACTTGCCTCACGCGATCGCGATGTTCAAACATCCGGCTTCACGCGATCGCGTCTCTATTCCTGCGATCGCGTAACACAATTTTTCCCTGGACCCCATTTTCTTCTACGCGATCCTGTAGACGCTCATGCGATCGCGATAGACACCCGGCTAAATCTACGCGATCGCGACTGGTGATCCTGCGATCGCGATGGACTAGCCCCCAACCCTACGCGATTGCGTCCCCCTCCCCGCTATTGCGGAGAGCAAAAACCTGTTGCGTTTATGACACCAACCAGCCTTCTCATTTCTTCCAAAAATGGTCCGTTTGGACCCCCGGATTCATCCCGAGACCCCCGAGACCCCAACCAAAACCACCAACATACTCCAAAACACGATACGAACTTGTTCCAATCATAAAATCACCATACTAAACATCAAAATCACCATTTACACACGAATTCAAGCCTAAGTTTATTCAAAACTTCTAAAACTAACATTCAATCCAAAATCCGATCAAACGATGTCCGAATGACCTAAAAATTTGCGGACATATCCAAAATCACATAACGAAGCTACAGAAATTGTCGGAATTCCATTCCAACCCCCGGATCAAAATATCACCTACCATCCGATTTTTGCCGAAAATCAACCTTCGCCAATTCAAGCCTAAAACTACACCGGACCTCCGAATTCAATTCCGATTGCTCTCCTAAGTCATAAATGATCCCCCGGAACAAGTCGAATCATCAGAATCCGTTTCCGAGCACTCTAACTCAATAGTCAACTCTTGGTTGACTTTTCATATTCAAGCTTCCTTCAAGCATGCTATTTGCTTCATTTTCAATCCAAATCACTCCTAACTTACCCGATATACTCTAATACTGTTATAAAAGCATAAGATATGTAAATGCAAGGTAACGGGGTGGTAATTCCCATAACGACGGGCCGGATCGTTACATTCTCCCCAACTTAAACAAACGCTCGTCCGCGAGCGGGTTAAGAAACATACCTGGAGCATCAAACAAGTGTGGATATCTGCTTCGCATCTCCTGCTCGGTCTCCCAAGTTGCTTCCTCCACGGGAAGACCTCTACACTGCACTTTCACTGAAGCTATGTCCTTGGATCTCAGCTTACGAACCTGCCGACCCAAAATGGCTACCGGTTCCACATCATAAGTCAAGTCTTCATCTAGCTGTATTGTGCTGAAGTCCAACACATGAGACGGGTCTCCGACATACTTCCGGAGCATAGATACATGGAACACCGGGTGAACTCCTGACAAACTGGGTGGCAAAGCAATCATATAAGCCACCTCCCCAACTTTCCTAAGCACCTCAAAAGGTCCAATAAACCTTGGGCTCAACTTCCTTTCTTTCCAAACCTCATAACACCTTTCATAGGCGAAACTTTCAGCAACACCTTCTCACCTACTGAATAAGACACATCTCGGACCTTCCGGTCTGCATAACTCTTCTGACGCGACTGAGCCGTGCGTAGTCTCTCCTGAATCACCTTCACCTTGTCTAAGGCATCTTGGACTAACTCTGTCCCTAACAACCTAGCCTCGCCGGGCTCGAACCAACCAACTGGAGACCTACACCGCCTCCCATATAAAGCTTCATACGGTGCCATCTGAATGCTGGACTGATAGCTATTATTATAAGCAAACTCCGCCAAAGGCAATTAATCAGCCCACGAACCACCGAAATCAATGACACAAGCACGCAACATGTCCTCCAATATCTAAATAGTACGCTCGGACCGCCCATCCGTCTGTGGATGAAATGCTGTGCTCAGCTCTACCTGTGAACCCAACTCTCGCTGAAATGTCCTCTAGAACTGAGAAGTGAAATGGGTACCTCTGTCTGATATAATAGAAATGGGAACTCCATGCAATCTCACTATCTCACGGATGAATATCTCTGCCAACCGCTCTGAGGTATAGGTAGTACACACTGGGATGAAGTGAGCTGACTTGGTCAACCTATCCACCACCACCCAAACTGAATCAAACTTCCTCGCCGTCCGAGGGAGTCCACTAACAAAGTCCATAGTAATCCTTTCCCACTTCCACTCAGGAATATCAATACGCTGGAATACACCACCAGGTTTCTGATGCTCATACTTGACCTACTGACAGTTTAGACACCGAGTCACATGTCTCACAATATCTTTCTTCATCTTTCTCCACCAGTAATGCTGCTTCAAATCCTGGTACATCTTCGCGGCTCCTGGATGGATAGAATACCGCGAACTGTGGGCCTCCTCCAATATCAACTCACGAATGCCATCAATATTGGGCACGCATATCCGGCCCTACATCCGTAATACACCATCACTATCAATAGTGACATCTCTGGCATCATCATGTTGAACTCTGTCCTTAAGGACAAGTAAGTGTGGATCATCATACTGGCGCTCTCGAATACGATCATATAAAGAAGAACAAGCCATTACACAAGCCATCACCCGACTGGCTCAAAAATATCCCGCCTCACCATCTGATTAGCTAATGCCTGAACATCAACTGCTAGGGGTCTCTCCCCAACTGGAATATACGCCAAACTGCCCATACTAATAGCCTTCCAGCTCAATGCATCGGCCACTACATTGGCTTTTTCGGGATGATACAAGATAGTAATATCATAGTCTTTAAGCAATTCAAGCCATCTCCGCTGCCTCAAATTTAGATCTTTCTGCTTAAACAAATGCTGAAGGCTGCGGTGGTCTGTATATACATCACAAGATACACCATATAGGTAATGCCTTCAAATTTTCAAGGCATGAACAATAGCAGCTAACTCCAAATCATGAACAGGGTAGTTCTTCTCGTGGGGCTTTAGCTGATGAGAAGCATATGCAATAACTCTACCCTCCTGCATCAACACACAACCAAGTCCAACTCTAGAAGCATCTCAATACACCGTATATGACCCTGAAGCTGATGGTAACACAAGTACTGGAGTTGTGGTCAAACCCTCCTTGAGCTTCTGAAAGTTCTCCTCACATTCATCAGACCACACAAATGGAGCATTCTTCTGTGTCAACTTAGTCAACGGTGAAGCAATAGATGAGAAACCCCGAACAAATCGACGATAATAGCCTGCCAAGCCGAGAAAACTCCGAATCTCTGTAGCTGAAGAAGGTCTGGGCCAATTCTGCACTGCCTAGACCTTCTGTGGATCAACCCGAATACCATCAATGGACACTACATGTCCCAGAAAACCCACAGTATCAAGCCAGAACTCATACTTAGTGAATTTTGCATAGAGCTTCTCTTCTCTCAACCTCTGCAATACCACCCTCAAATGCTGTGCATGCTTCTCCTGGACTGCGTGAATACACCAGAATATCATCAATAAACACAATCACAAAAGAATCAAGGTACGGCCGAAATACACTATTCATCAAGTGCATGAATGCAACTGGGGCATTAGTCAACCCGAAAGACATCACCAGGAACTCGTAGTGCCCATATCGCGTCCTGAACGCTGTCTTCATAATATCTGAGTCCCTGATCTTCAACTGATGATATCCCGATCGAAGGTCAATCTTAGAAAATACACTAGCTCCCTGGAGCTAATCAAATAGGTCTTCAATACGAGGTAATGGGTACTTATTATTCACTGTTACCTTGTTCAGCTGCCTGTAATCGATGCACATTCTCATTGTGCCATCTTTCTTCTTCACGAACAACACCGGCGCACCCCAAGGTGACACACTCGGATGAATGAAACCCTTATCTAAGAGTTCCTGAAGCTGTTCTTTCAATTCCTTTAACTCTGCTGGTGCCATACGATAGGGAGGAATAGAAATGGGCTGAGTGCCCGGCACCAAGTCAATACCAAAATCGATATCTCTGTCAGGCGGCATGCCCGGCAGGTCTGCTAGAAATACATCCGGAAACTCCCTCACAATGGGGACCGAATCAAGACTGGGGGTGTCTAAGCCTCAACATTTCTAATGAAGGCCAAATAAGATAAACAATCCTTGCCAATCATTCGTTGAGCCTTTATATACGAAATCACCCTGTCGGACACATAATCAGTCAAGCCCCGCCACTCGATCCTCGGATTACCTGGAATAGCTAGTGTGACTGTTTTGGCATGACAGTCCAGAATCGCATGGTAAGGAGATAGTCAATCCATGCCTAGAATCACATCGAAATCTACCATGCCCAGTAGTAATAAATCAACTTGGGTCTCCAGACCCCCAATAGTAATAAGACAGGATCGATATACTCGATCCACAACAACAGTATCTCCCACTGGGGTAGACACATGTATGGGCAAAGAAGGAATACCACGAGTCATACCAAGTGATGTGCAAAATAAGTAGAGACATAAGAATAGGTGGATCAGAGATCAAATAAGACAGAAGCATCCCTGTGGCAGACTGAGATAATACCTGAAATGACCGCATCTGAAGCACTAGTATCCTTCCTATCCGGAAGAGCATAGAAACGAGCCTGGCCTCTACCAGTATGATCCTCACCCCTAGGGCAACCTCTGGATACCTGGCCACCAGTCCTAGCCGACCGTGTCTGGCGCCGAAGAAACAGGAGTAGAAGACGAAAGCTTGATCCCTCCGCCGAGACCGCTTACGAAGCCACCGAGGACACTCTCTCCCGATATGGCCCAAATCACCGCACTCAAAACAACGGCTCGAAGATGGAAGAAGGGGCCGCCGAGGACCCCTCGCTACCGATGAACCCCGTGTCGAGGAAACAGAGCAGCAGCTCGAGCCGGAAGAGCACTCGCGTGCAGGCCGACCCCTGCTGACGGTTCTGCTGACCCTGATAACCCTGATGGCCCTGACGACCACGATCTGATGAAACCCCACTGGACTCTGCACGTCCGGACTGATGAGACCTGAAAGAACGACCCCTACTATACTGGGGTTGGCCCCTAGACGGAGCACCACTGAAACTGCCAGAACCACGAGGCTTCTTAGCCTCTCTCTCCTCCCGCTCTCTGCGGAGATCTATCTCAATATGACGGGCAGCATCAACCACCTCCTCAAAGGTAACTGCCGAAACTCTCTCCCTGGTTATCAATATACGGATGGGATAAATAAGGCCATCGATAAATCTCCGAATCCTCTCTCTGTCTGTAGGAACCATCCACATGGCATGACGGCTAACTGTGTGAATCTCATCTCGTACTAATTAACCGTCATCTCTCCCTGCTTCAACCACTCGAACTGACGTCGCAGCTCCTCTCTCCGAGACCGAGGCACGTACTTCTCCAAAAATACCATGGAGAACTGCTGCCAAGTGAGGGGCACTGCCCCAGCGGGCCTACGCCTCTCGAAATCCTCCCACCACTGAAATGCTGCACCTGTGAACTGAAAAGTGGTGAATGAAACACCGCTGGACTCTAGAATACCCGCGGTACGAAGCATGCGCTGACATCTGTCAAGAAAACCCTGGGCGTCCTCGCCCTCAGCACCACTGAATGTCGGAGGCCGTAGCCTCTCAAATCTCTCCAATCGACGCTGCTCATCGTCGATATAAGCAGGAGCTGGTGCAACGGGCGCAACTGGCTGGACTGGCTCGGGTGTGGGAGCCACGGGGGTCTGATTCCCTCCCCCTGCCTGTGAAGAAGATACTGCAGCAGTAGCTGCAACTACCTGTGCCAAGCCTGTGCACACTGATAAGATCTGAGCCAAGGTCTCCCGAAGACCCGGTATCACAATAGGCACTACCGGTGCCTGAACCTGAGTTGCCGGAGCGTCTGCTGCTGGAATCTGGTCCTGAGTCTGGGCCACTGGTGCAGGAATCTGACCCTGAGTCTGGTCAGCTGGTGGGTGAGCAGGTGCTGGTGCTGCTGCCCTACCTCTACCACGACCACGGCCTCTGGGTGCCAATGGTGGTCGTCCGCCACGTCCGTTAGCTCGTGTTCTCGCCATCTGCGAGAGAATAGAATATGGAAAATTTAAATTTCATGATAACACAGATCGCACGATATGAATCCAAGAAAATGAGGTTTTTTCCTAAAGTTTCTGTAGCCCTTCGAGGATAGATACGGACGTCTACGTACATCCGCGAAAGTCTACTAAACCGGCTCATGACTCGCGAGTCCTAATAACCTAGGCTCTGATACCAACTTGTCACGACCCAAATTCGGTCGTGATGGCGCCCAACAATTAAGCTAGGCCAGCCAGACCAACAATTCAATTTTCACAACGATATCAGTCCCAAATGGACGTCCCAAGAAGAATATATGAGTTTAAGAACTCCAATAATAATAAAAGTGAACAAAATACTGACACTCCCAAAGATCCGGAGTCACAAGTCTAGAGCCTCTAACAAAAACCCAACATGAATAGAGAGTACTGTATAGAAATACTCAAGTATGAATACAAAATACAAAATAACAACTGGAAAGGAGAGGAGAAGCTAGGTTCTGCGAACGTAGGCAGCTACCTCAGCAACTCGATATGACACTGAATATGCTGGAAATGCCTGTCTACTGCTCCTGAGTACCTGAGTCCGCACACAAAAGGTGCAGGGAGTAGGGGTGAGTACTAAGTACTCAGTGAGTAATAAATATATACAAGTAGCTGAAAATAAGAAATCCACAGAATACCACAATATGAAGCTACACTACAGTCCGAATCTCCTACGAACTAGCAACAACAATACAATACAGCTACCACAGAGTAATTCAACAAATACAGATGCAATGCAATGCACATAACCGCTACGACGTGTAGCCCCATCCAATTTAACGTCGACGGCGCTCACTGGGGGTGTGTACAGACTCCGGAGGGGCTCCTACAGCTCAAGCGCAATACTGCTGCGGCGTGCAGCCCGATCCACATATCAACCACTGCGGCGTGCATCCCGATCCCATGTTCAGTCCACAATAATCAATTAAGTCACAAAACAATTCATTTTCCTTAATTCCAGTTCTCAATTCATAATTTATGAAAAATACTTTAACTTTATTAAATTTGTAAAAGCCGGTGACTTAGCATTTCAAAGGTGTGATTTCAATTTCCAGGACTGAGATCAGTGATTTAAGCAATTATAGCTATCACATAAATATTGTCCTCTAAGGTCGCTACAGATCGGCACAAGGCCCCAAACAAGGCTTACAGCCCACAAATATATCAAATACAGTGTATTTCCAACACTAACAACATATTATTCATTTTCGGGATGGACCAAATCTCAATCCCCAGTCGCAATCAATCCCGCACGTGCCACGGTGTGCGAGCCACGCCCTAGTAGCGTCACAATGTGCTAAGTCGGGGTTTCGAACCCTCAGGCTACCATATACACAAACTACTTACCTCTAGCCGGTCGTAGACTCGTCCGCGATGCCTTTTCCTTTGAATTTCGCTGCCTCGTGTGTAGAATCTAGTCAAATAACAATAATTATATCAAATATGGGTCAAAGAATCATAACCCACTTCAATTTACATGAAATTCGCATAAATACACCAAGTTGGTAAAACCCGACCCCGGGTCCACTGCTCGGAAAATTTCGAAATTAGTACCAACGTGACCCTCATCTCGCCACGAGTCCGTGCATATAAAATTTATCGAAATCGGAGTTCAAATGGCCTTCCAAATCCAAAAATCCCGTTTTCAATATTTAGGCCACATTTCTTCAAGATTTCAACCCAATTTCATGAAGATTGATGTTAATTCTACCATAAAATGATGTTTTTGAGTCAAGAATCTGACCTCCGACGAATACCCGATGATTCCTCAGTGATTTCCTCGAGTTTTCTTCTCTCTAGCGCTCAAAATTGAGTTTTGAGTTAATGAACCCGTAACCCCTCTATTCTGTGATTAAATTCTCAGCCAGACCCAATTGCCTTACGCGATCGCGACTCGCCTGACACGATCGCGATGTTCAAAAATCCAGACTCACGCGATCGCGACTCGCCTCATGCGATCGCGATGTTCAAACATCCGGCTTCACGCGATCGCGTCTCTATTCCTGCGATCGCGTAACACAATTTTTCCCTGGACCCCATTTTCTTCTACGCGATCGTGTAGACGCTCATGCGATCGCGATAGCCACCCGGCTAAATCTACGCGATCGCGACTGGTGATCCTGCGATCGCGATGGCCTAGCCCCCAACCCTATGCGATCGCGTCCCCCTCCCCACGATCGCGGAGAGCAAAAACCTGTTGCGTTTATGACAGCAACCAGCCTTCTCATTTCTTCCAAAAATGGTCCGTTTGGACCCCCGGATTCATCTCGAGACCCCCGGGACCCCAACGAAAACCACCAACATACTCCAAAACACGATACGAACTTGTTCCAATCATAAAAACACCACACTAAACATCAAAATCACCATTTACACACGAATTCAAGCCTAAGTTTATTCAAAACTTCTTAAACTAACATTCAATCCAAAACCCGATCAAACGATGTCCGAATGACCTGAAAATTTGTGGACATATCCAAAATCACATAACGAAGCTACAGAAATTATCGGAATTCCATTCTGACCCCCGGATCAAAATATCACCTACCATCCGGTTTTCGTCGAAAATCAACCTTCGCCAATTCAAGCCTAAAACTACACCGGACCTCCGAATTCAATTCCGATTGCTCTCCTAAGTCATAAATGATCCCCCGGAACTAGTCGAATCATCAGAATCCGTTTCCGAGAACTCTAACTCAATAGTCAACTCTTGGTTGACTTTCTATATTCAAGCTTCCTTCAAGCATGCTATTTGCTTCATTTTCAATCCAAATCACTCCTAACTTACCCAATATACTCTAATACTATTATAAAAGCATAAGATATGTAAATTCAAGGTAACGGGGTGGTAATTCCCATAACGACGGGCCGGATCGTTACAAGTACAAATATAAATGATAAAATTAAGCCATAAAAATATTATAAAATTATTTTATGATGAAATCAATGATTTTTTTATAAAACAAATGATGGGATAAACTAATTAAAATGTTTTAAAACACAAAAATTGTATGAAAAGAATATTGTTTGATGCCAAAGCATAGTTATGAAAGTATTATGGGAAAAATTGGGTATCAACACTCCCCCTTGAATGTTTATTCAACAGATAATATGGCTCATTAAAATCTTAACTAAAATAAAACTCAGTGGGAATAAAATTCTAATGAACGAAAAAGAGTACACATATCTAACAATACGTATTCTGGTTGACTCGTTAAAAATCTTGCAACGAAAATTCATTGGGACAAAACCTTGTATGAGAAAAAAGAGTACAACGCATATTAACTCCCTCCGATGAGAGTATCAATTAACATCTTTGAGCCTTCACATTCTAATCTTGTGCACTAGCTTATTGAAGGTTGATGTCATCAAAGATTTGATGAATAAAATAGCTATATTAACGCTAATGAATATGTTGCACCTTGAAAATCCTCATTCTTAATAGATATGTAAGTTCATAAAATATTGTGGAATGACCTTTTCAATATATCCATCGAGATTTTTGTTATCATATTATCATGCTTATATTTATAGCAAGATACATATATTTACAAATTATATTTAGGATATGGTACTTCAAGAACAAGAATATTATATGTTTTAAGCGATTTAAATCTTTCAAGGATTGTCATACAAGTTAAGTCAGATAATTCATATAGTAGACTTTAATTATATGCATATCAAGTTTTCGTGTCATGCTAGACAAATAAGATATCGAAAACTGATTGCACATACTATTGACTTTATACTTTCAAGTGTTTGAACTACAAGTCCAAAACTACATGTCTTTCATATCAAACCAAATTCTACTTGAATTGTTTCTACAGACTTAAGATCCTCATATATATTTAGTGTTATTATAGATGTCGTCGACAAATATTTTATGTCGGTTTCAAATCTCATTGTTTTCATATAGACATAACGTAGAGATCTCTTCATATATATATATATATATATTCAAATATATATATATATATATATATATATTCAAGTACCTGAATCTCTCTTGAGATTTTAAGAAATATTATGTCATGTGATCTTCTAGATCACCTGCCTCCTTATTATGATAATCTTGATCATTTGCTCATCTTCTTTATCAAGAGTATTATTTAAAACCGATTTGTCTATACGCTTTAAGCGTACCATACACTTTGTCCTTCTAGGACTTATTCCAATAGGAGCATTTGCATTGAGAATATAGTTACTTTCTTTGGGTCGGCAAATGATTCTGCATGTTTTGCAATATATTGCAAAATGAATTATCTTTTTATGAACTTCAAGTTCATATTATCTTATTCTAGGATCTAGATGTACACACGATAATTCATTCCACGTAACTTTTCCTTAATTGTTTATCTTATCTCCCCCTCATATTAGGAAAATTAACTTGCTTCCTCAATTTTGAAAATTCATCTTTGTGCGTAGTGTCAATCAAAATATATACATTACATCAATAATAATAAGATGAAATTATTTGGTTCCTGACCCTGAACCACTGAGGGGAGAAAATAATATACTTTGGTAGATAATGTATATCAAACCGATATAGATAACTTTGTTCTCATAAGCAATTGTTTAGATATTAAGTAGAGGTACTCACTAAATCATTTCGTTAAACCAACTGTGATGTAAACTAATTTATCAAGATGAACTATCTTGAATAAAAAATCTAGAATGCTCTAAATAAAATTATTGAGCAAGTTACCTTATAAATACCATGTTGCGGATTAATAATAATTGCACATGTAACCATCTAATAGATTCATCTCATGTGGTATGGCATATAAATGAGCCCATATTCATCTTTGAAATTTCAGCATTGATGGGATTCAATCTCAATTTTATTTGGTATATTAATGAGAACAGACAACATAAGACAATTCATAAAGAACTTTCTAGTTCTTTAATAGTTACACATGTGGATTCTCTTTTATTTTGCACACCATGCTTAAATTGATATGGTAAACTGATTATGCCAACTGGATATATTATCAATATTGATAAAGTTCAGATTTACATTATGACATGTGCAATTATCAATAAACTCCCAGATTCTTATGATATGGATATTATATCAATAAACATCCACTTTATTGTGGTATTCTTTTATTTGTGTAGTACAAACTGGAGAATAAAGTGGGTAACTTTTCACATACATATTATCCCGCTATAAGTTGTAGTAATAGAAGATATTAAATCTTTTCTTCATTTATAGTCTCAATATAACCAATCGCTTTCGCGAATACTTTAGAAACTAAATAAGTTGTCTTTGAGACTTACTACAACACAATGCCTTATTGGTAATCAATTTTGTTCCTCCAAAATAGTAATAATTGGCTCGTCCCGAGCTCTCAGTTTATATGTATTACCATATATTCATCAACATCCATATGGTGAATATCTCTTTTTAAAAAAAAGTTATATCATTATGGTTATGGTCAAAATTATATGCAAGATCTGTTTCTTGCATTACCATTGTCTTTTATTAGTCACATTGTCAAAATATTTTGGTGTACAATAGATATGTGACATGACCATTCATGTTATAATTATGACATTATTTTTTTATTTCCTTTCAAACCTCCTTCTGGAGTGAGTGTGGTATATACTACTAGCACGCTCAAATTCTTGCAAGAATGAATATGTATACGTAAATCTTTGTAACATTCACATCATGAATGGACAATAATCATCTATATGTGCTTTAAAAAATCTCATGTCAAATTATGGAAAATATTAGTTTCACATAGTGAAGGATTATTTTTAGAATACTTATTATTCTCATTACCACAATGATGACAATTATAATTTCGTTCATTGCCACGTCCACATCTATTGATACATTCTTGGTAATTATTTTATCTTCTTTCAAACGTATTACATACTACTATCACATTCTCTTAAGGGAAAGGGAATGTAGCAAATTCAATGGGATGTGTTTTCACATCTTGTGCTCACAATCATACATGAATTAATCATGGCAAGATATAGAAATTTTATCACTTCGAGCAGTTATAATTTCTTACTAACTTCATTAGAGTTACAGTCAATATTTATTATCTTTACTTGTATTAAAATCAAATTATATAATTTCAAGAATAAAAAATAAAGTAAAATACTTACCTTAAATGCAAAGTTTAATCATGAAGGAAGTTTATGAAATAATTGACAATCGTTATGCTCAATCCGAAAGCTTCTACTCAATTGATTAAAGTCTCGTGCTGATAACGTGTTATGAAACAATAAAAGAAGAATAAGAATATTGCAAAAAAAAAATAGGGAGAGAGAATTCTTATATGATTTTGAAGTTAATTACAATATAATAGAACCCCTCTATTTATAGGAGAAAAGTGACTCAGACACCAAGTAACAAACCCTAGAATTTCTCTAGAATATAGACATTTACCTTAAATACAATTCTATTTATAACAAGAATCATGTAATTAATAATATACGTAGCATATTGATATTCTCTCCCTACCTAACAGCTAATAGTCAAGCAAAATATATATTACTCCAAAGTCCGAACAAACTAGCTACAATTGTCTCTTTCTTTAATTTTAGGGAATCTTGCACAAATGTTCCAAATAAGTCTCAACCTACCAAGCTCCAACCATTAGTCATAGATTTTTCAAAACTAGTCGAGTACGTATAAAAATTAAAAAATAAATAAATAAGGTTCTTTCTCTCAAAGAATCACATGCAAAGTCACCTTCCATATTTTAAGCATGATTGACAAAATTATATGCAAGACGGAAAGGAAATTTTATGGATGAGGTAGCAAATAAGGTAATAAAATATAATGTTTTTTATACAATATCCAAAAATCTAAGCAAAAAAAAGGAACTTTATCAATGGCTATAGTTGAAATTCATTGAAAATATATTGATAAATCAATATACAAAATTAGAGGAATGTTGGAGGTGATTTGGATTGATTTTCTACCAAAATTCGTAACTAAATCGAGTTCAATTTTTTTTTTCTGCGACGCATGTATCTCACACATAAGTATACATGGATATACACGTGATGCAGAATTAATACAAATATGATACATATGTGATACACATATCATTTTCTTCATGCTTAATTTTACTTCGAATTTTCGGTTCAAACCACCTCAAAACTTCACCAATCATCCCAAAACTGAGTTTTAAGCTCCTTACGATGTACTCATTCTATTCTAATAACACATACTCAACCTTTACTGCCTGAGTTATATAGCTGACTGTGAGAAGGAAGGTTCAAGTTATGGCTACTCCATGGGATGCTCATTTGAAACCTTTGTCCAGTTAATGCGAGAAAGAGAGAAGTGATGTAAACATAAGAATGGAAGGTTTGCTTAACGCATCAAGATGTTCTGCCAACGAGCGAAGGCGATCGCTCAAGAAAGGGGATTCATCCCTAGCAAATGCGATGCAGAAGCAAAAATTTGATATTTTTTTGCTACAAATAGCTAATTGCCTAATAGTAATATTTGGCTAATACTAATAATATTTTATGAATTTTTGCCAATTTTTATAATGAGCTACTTACAAATGGACATAGCCGGTAGTTTTCTTAATTAAATTTTCGTGATTCTCTTCTTGCCCTTTCGACTTAACTCTATAATTGGCGCTAGAATTTTGATGGTGAGACTTGAGATGGAACTGAAGTATGGGTGTTTAACGGGTGAACCGTGTCGAGTAGGGGAATTTAGTATCCATACGGGTTATGGTCCGGGCTGGTTACGGGTTAGGGCCTACCAGGTTTAACGGGTTCGAGTTCATCCGGATAAGAATTGAACCGTAAGGATTACGAGTTCATGGGGCTGGGCCGAGTTATTGTTAGTTTTTCTTTTTGTATTTTATATTTTTGTATAATTATTGTAAGTTATATTAACATGAAGTAAAAATATAAAGAATACAATGAAGATAGGAAAAAATTACATTTATAAATTGCAAGTGCTATATTTGTTTCAAAATTACGAAATTGAAGTTTGCATTTAATAAGTAAATTAGCAAAAAAATAGTAAAACTAAATTTTTATGCATAATAAACTAATAATATTTTAAATTAATCTAATAAACTAAAACATTAATCATAAATACGTCTAATAATTTTAAAATAACATAAGTTGTCTCAAATCAACTTAAATACGAATTTTCGGAGGACGCTCAAGATAATACTTTATATGCCTCCTTAAACTGCATATGCCAGACTTTGAAGGAAGATTTAAGACTTGACCATAGTTGTTGCACTTTACTTTCCGAGCTTCTTCATTTTCTTCTACCACCTCAAAGTGTTCCCAAACATATGAGCGTACTCTAGAAGTATGAGGCATGATTTAACTTGAATTGAGAATTGAGAGATGCGTGAAGAAATAAGGAAAATGGATGGGGAGGGGGAGTATTTATAGCCAGTATTCATATTGGTCAATCAAAAATAGCTAGCGTTTACCAAGTCAATAAAAAATAACCACTATTTTGCTATAATAGTAACCGGTCCCTTATAATTTACGGGAGTTCTCGTACTTTTGTGTATGAACTCCAGCATATTATGCCGGATCGGTATACTTTGCTAACTCCTGTAAAATTTGCAGGAGACTGGAGCACCAGTACTCCAAACTCCAATATATTATACTGGATATTTATACTTGCTGGAACTCCCATAAAATATGTGAGAGTTCTAGCATAATTATGCTTGAACTCCCGTAAAATTTACGGGAGTTCCAGCATAGTTATCCTGGAACTCCCGTAAATTTTGCGGACGTATTTTCCGGATTTTGAACAGTGTTTTCGCTCAAATTTCTCTTTACATAAAAAGTGGCTAAATTTCGATGACTTTTAAAACTTGGCTATTTTTCAACAATCAATAGTAAATCTGGCTATTTTTAAATTTCTCAAAACTATATGCAAACAAGATATATTATCTATAGCTTTTCCTTGGCTTTCCAGTTAAGTAAAGAAAATAGAAAGAGCTGTTGTAAAATAAAAGCAATGCAGTAAAATGTAAATAAGAAGAGATAGAAAGAAGTGAGAAGAGTTTTGTTCTTTCACTTTGGTGTATTTTTCCATTGCAATTACATGGCCTTTTATAGGCATAAAAAGCAAAGAAGATTGACATAAAATAAGAGATTTAATCTTTCAATTATTCACAACATGGGCATCCAATGTAGTATCCAATGTAGCGTCCAATGTAGCATCCAATGTTGTAAAATTATTCATAACACTCCCCCTTGGATGTCCATGTAACATAATATGTCTCACTAAGAACTTACAAAAAAAATTTGGGATGTACATAGTTATTTATAATATACATTGCTTGCTGCCTCATTAAAAACCTTACTAAGGAAAACCCAGTAGGACAAAACCTTGGTTAAGGAAAAGAGTGCAGCATGTACTTACTCCCCCTGATAAAAAATCACTTAATATTTCGAAGACGACGCATTCCAATCTTATATATCAGCTTTTCAAATATTGAGTTTGGTAATGCCTTAGTGAACAGATCAGCTAAATTATCACTTGAACGAACTTGTTGTACATCTATTTCACCACTCTTCTGAAGATCATGAGTGAAAAAGAATTTTGGTGAAATGTGTTTTGTTCGATCTCCTTTGATATATCCTCCTTTCAATTGAGCTATGCATGCAGCATTGTCTTCATACAATATTGTTGGAATATTCTCTTTCGAAGAAAGACCACATGTTTGCTGAATGTGTTGAGTTATAGATCTTAACCAAACGCATTCTCGACTTGCTTCATGAATGGCTATTATCTCTGCATGATTTGAAGAAGTAGCAACCATAGTTTGTTTTGTCGAACGCCATGATATGGTTGTACCTCCACTTGTAAATAAATAGCCTGTCTGAGATCGACCTTTGTGTGGATCAGACAAATATCCTGCATCTGCATAACCAATCAATGATGGCTTGGATTCATTGGAATAAAATAAACCCATATCAATGGTCCCTTTGAGGTATCTAAATATATGTTTAATACCATTCCAGTGTCTTTGTGTTGGCGAAGTACTAAATCTTGCCAATAAGCTTACCGAGAAAGCTATATCTGGTCGGGAATTATTAGCAAGATACATTAATGCCCCAATTGCACTAAGATATGGTACTTCGGCACCAAGAAGCTCTTCTTCATTTTCATGAGGTCGGAATGGATCTTTCTTTATATCAAGTGATCTTACAACCATTGGGGTACTCAATGGATGTGCTTTATCCATATAGAATCGCTTTAAAATCTTTTCGGTGTATGTTGATTGATGGACAAATATTCCATCTTTCATATACTCAATTTGTAGACCAAGACAAAATTTTGTCTTTCCAAGATCTTTCATTTCAAATTCTTTCTTCAAACAATCTACTGTTTTTGGAAGCTCCCCAGGAGTTCCAATGATATTTAAATCATCAACATATACGGCGATTATAACAAATTCGGATCCAGACCTTTTTATAAAGACACAGGGACAAATTGGATCATTCTTGTACCCTTCTTTCAACAAGTATTCACTCGGACGATTGTACCACATACGACCTGATTGTTTCAATTCGTACAAAGATTTCTGAAGCTTTATTGAACAAGTTTCTTGAAAACCTTTATATGCTTCTGGCACTTTAAATCCCTCAGGTACTTTCATAAAAATTTCGTTGTCTAATGATCCATACAAATAGGCTGTAACAACATCCATTAGATGCATACCAAGTTTTTCTTGCACCGCCATATTTATGAGATACCTGAAGGTGATAGCATCCACTACAGGAGAATATGTCTCCATATAATCAATTCCAGGCCTTTGGGAAAACCCTTGTGCCACAAGTCGTGCTTTATATCTAACGACTTTATTTTTATCATTTCGTTTTCGCACAAAAACCCATTTATACCCTACTGGCTTTATGCCTTCAGGCGTTCGAACTATGGGTCCGAAGACTTCACGTTTTCCAAGTGAAGTTAACTCTGCCTGGATAGCGTCTTTCCATTTTGGCCAATCATTTCTCTGTCTACATTCATTGACGGATTTTGGTTCAAGATCCTCATCTTGTTGCATTATTTCAATAGCAACATTATAAGCAAAAATGTTATCGATAACAATATTATTTCGGTTCCATCTTTTCCCGGTTGAGACGTAACTTATTGATATCTCTTCATTTTTATTATTTTCAGGTACCTGGACCTCCCCCAAGGTCTTATCATTTGTTACATCTTGGGGCTCTTCTTGACCCACTACCTCTGTGTTATGTTTACTTTGATCACTTGCTCCTTTTCTTCTTCGAGGATTTTTGTCTTTAGAACCGATTGGTCTACCACGTTTCAAGCAAGGCTTAGGCTCATTTGCTTTAATTAATTGTCCTTCCGGGATATCAACTCGAATTGGAGCATTAGCAACTGGAATATGTGAGTTAGTCACCCTTGGTAGGTTAGTGAATGCATCCGGCAATTGATTTGCAATATTTTGCAAATGAATAATCTTTTGAACCTCTTGTTCACATTGATTTGTTCGAGGATCTAAATGAGACAGTTATAATTCATTCCAATCTATCCCCTTTTTTAGCTGCTTATTTTCTCCCCCTAATGTTGGATATACTGATTCATCAAAATGGCAATCAGAAAATCTTGCCGTAAATAAATCTCCAGTCATTGGCTCTAGATATTTTATAATAGAAGGAGATTCATATCCAACATATATCCCCAACCTTCTTTGGGGACCCATCTTTGTGCGTTGTGGTGGAGCAATTGGAACATATGTCGCACAACCAAAGATCCTAAGATGGGAAATATTTGGCTCCTGACCAAAAGCCAACTGCAATGGGGAGACTTTATGATAACTTGTGGGCCTTATCCGCACAAGTGTTGCTGCGTGCAAAATAGCATGACCCCATACTGAAATGGGAAGTTTGTTCTCATAAGCATTGGTCTAGCAATTAATTGGAGGCGTTTGATCAATGATTCCGCTAGACCATTTTGTGTATGAACATGAGCAACCGGATGCTCAATTGTTATCCCAGTTGAAATACAATAATCATTAAAGGCTTGGGATGTAAACTCACCAGCATTGTCAAGACGAATTGTCTTAATTGCATAATCTGGAAATTGTGCTCTTAACTTTATTATTTGAGCCAACAATCTCGCAAATGCCATATTGCGAGTTGATAGTAAACACACATGTGACCATCTTGTAGATGCATCTACCAAAACCATATAATATTTGAATGGTCCACATGGAGGGTGAATGGGCCCACATATATCACCCTGTATACGTTCCAGAAATGCGGGGATTCCATCTTAACTTTAATAGTTGATGGTCTAATAATTAATTTTCCTTGAGAACATGCAACACAAGAGAATTCCTTAAATTGAAGAATCTTTTGATTCTTCATTGCATGTCCATGTGAATTCTCAATTATTTTACGCATCATATTAGAACCAGGATGGCCCAATCGGTCATGCCAAATAATAAAATTATCTTGATTAGTAAACTTCTCATTTACTACGGCATGTGTTTCAATCCTGCTAATACTTGTATAGTACAAGTCGGAGGAAAGAGCAGGTAACATTTCAAGCACATATTTCTTACCGGACATTATTGTAGTAATATAAAGATATTCAATCTTTTCATTATTGGTAGTCTCAATATGATAGCCATTTTGGCGGATATCTTTGAAACTTAATAAGTTTCTTTGAGATTTACTACAATATAGTGCTTCATCAATAGCCAAATTTGTTCCTCCTGGTAGTAATAAATTGGCTCTTCCAGAACCTTCAATCAATCTTGTACTACTGGATATTGTATTAACATCCGCTTCTTTCATTACCAAATAAGAGAAATATCTCTTATCTTTTATAATTGTGTGTGTTGTAGCACTATCCAGAAGACATATATCATCTTTATTAATCTTGAGTCCAACTGAAGACTGGGGAATGTTCATATTCTTCATAAAAAAAGAACAAATAATACATTATAAGAAACATGAAAGTCAAGCAAAAAAAACATTAAGAAATACATTAGGAATGTAGAAAACTAGCAACACATGATGCATTAGGAAAATACACTCAAGAAAAATAAACTAGTTGCAAACATAAAAATAACAACTTTTATAGCTTCATTCCCCAATAAGATGATTAGTTCTTCAGTCAATATCCTCAAAGAAGTCTCCAACTTCTAAATGAGTAATATTTGTTAGGCCTTCAAAATCATCATCTTTATATGCAAGATGTGCCTTAGAATCATATTTATTTGAGGGACTTGCTTCATCATCATTATTTTGAAAGGTCAAGTGTGCCTCCACATTATTTTTCCTTTTCCTGAGAGAGGCTTGATAAAGTTTAACAAAATGCTCTGGCGTACGACAAATCCGTGCCCAATGACCTCTCATACCACATCGGTGACACATACTAGCTTTACCTTTTGAATGATTAATTTGAGAACCCTTATTGTTCTCCAATTTATTTCCACCATAATGACGATAATTGTTTCGCCCTCTGCCACGTCCACGTTTACGACCATGTCCACGACCACGGTAATTATTTTGTTTTCTTTCAAACTTATCATATGTTGCTACAGCATTCACTTCCGGAAATGGAGCTGACCCAGTGGGACGGGCTTCATGATTTTTCATTAACAGAGTATTATTCTGCTCAACCACGAGTAGGCATGTGATTAACTCAGAATATTTCTTAAAACCTTTTTCACGGTATTGCTGTTGTAGCACCACATTTGAAGCGTGAAAAGTAGAAAATGTTTTTTCCAATAAGTCTTCATCTGTGATAGTGTCTCCACATAATTTTAATAGAGAACTTACTTTAAAGATAGCAGAATTATACTCACTTACGGTTTTAAAGTCTTGCAACCTTAAATGTATCCACTCATACCAAGCTTTCGGTAATACCGTAAGTTTTAGGTGGTCATATCGATCCTTTAAACTAATCCATAATTCAAGTGGATCTTTTACAGTTAAATATTCAGTTTTTAACCCTTCATGTAGATGATGACGAAGAAAAATCATGGCATTTGCTTTATCCCGATTTGATGCTTCATTTCCTTGTATAATAGTATTTCCAAGACCTTTAGCGTCAAGGTGAATTTCAGCATCAAGAACCCATGATAAATAGTTCCTCCCGGTGATGTCAAGTGCAACAAATTCAAGTTTTGATAAGTTTGACATAGTGAAAACTATCATAAAAGATGAATAAGTTAGAGAAATAATTAAATAATTAATGATAACAAAACGATTTAGATAAAAGAAATAAAAATAGAACTATATCATGTTAACAATCTACTATTTTTTTTTCATAAAGTAGAAGCTTTTCACTTTATATTATTGATATATATGTGTTAATAGAATTGAACGTGAGTAACATTATTTATGTCCCAATAAATATAAAGCAATTAAACTATAAAATTATTACGTATCAGTTCATTTCTCACTGTTAGAATATTTAAACAAATGGAAATGCAATTATTAGTAATGTGCATGAATTTAATTAGAAATTTAAATATCAAAGTAATGTTGACAACAAATAAGTGAAGTACTAAAATAAACACTCAACTTTGAACATGTTATTAGTTGTAGTGAATATATAATATATACACAACATACATATGCATACATGATAAACAAAAATGTGAAACAGACGAAAAAAAAAGGGAACAACAACATGAATTATGTAAATTATCAAATATTGCAAGAGTTAAACATATGATATGTAATGCGATAAAAAAAATTATTATAATGATACATACCTTAATCAAATATGGCTCAACTTAACAAGAGTTAAGAATAAAATTAGAGCTTCGTGCTGATAACGTGTTGTAAAATAAAAGCAATGCAGCAAAATGTAAATAAGAAGAGATAGAAAGAAGGGAGAAGAGTTTTGTTCTTTCACTTTGGTGTATTTTTCCATTGCAATTACATGGCCTTTTATAGGCATAAAAAGCAAAGAAGATTGACATAAAATAAGAGATTTAATCTTTCAATTATTCACAACATGGGCATCCAATGTAGTATCCAATGTAGCATCCAATGTAACATCCAATGTTGTAAAATTATTCATAACACGAGCCGTATAATTCACAGCATGGGGCTTTCTCAGATTATTTTTATTTCTTCTTGTGTTTTCTTACACTTGAAAACACGAATTCCATGTATAAACATGGTATTATCATCTAGAATTCTAAAATCAAACATCAAAAAATAGTACGGGCTAATTAGTTTTTGGATTGATAATGAAAAAATGCCAGCATTTATAAATTTGTTGAAAATAACTATTATTTTGCTGAAATACGAAAAGTTCCAGTACAATACGTGGGATTATGGAGCTAATGCGTATACATTTGCAGCATATTATGTTGGAACTCCAGCACACGAAAAGTTCCAGCATAATATGCGGATTACGGAGCTCCTATATACAAACTTCCCGCATATTATGTTGAAACTTCAGCACATTATGACATTCCAACACATTATGCTGGAAGCTCATATGTAAAAAAATCGTCTAGCATATTATGCTAGAATATTTTTTGGATTTTTAGAGTATTTTTATTCAGATTTTATAAAAGTACTTAATTTTAATTATTTTTTATTTTTGAAACTGTGATATTTGTAGATGTGAGTATATATATTTTTGGAATTTTTACCTTCCTATACCACATATGAAACCTTATTAACCTCAATATTTAAGGTTTGTGTTAATAATATTTCAACATACCAAATTACCATTTATATACCATAATTTAAATTAGGGTTTAATTAATGCTTCATTTATATTAGGCGTTAATTTAGGAGGGTATATTCTCACATTTACCTTTACAGCCTCTCTCTCCTCCCAACCCTCCACACCCCCCACGTTTTACCTTCACTACCTCCGGCTTCCCTCCCCCTCGCCAATTTTCTGCTTGCATCTCTCTCGTCTTAATCCTTGACGTAAATCTCCCTCGCCAATAATCTTCAAACTATCTACATTGTATGAAGACTCAATGTAGTTATTATATATAAATTTTATAGCTTTTTATCATTATTTTTAGATGTTTACCTCCAAGTTCTATGTAATATTTGTATATAACTGTCAGTTGAATATAAATTACAGGACAAAAAAATATTCTATGTAATATTTGTATATAACTGTCAGTTGAACATAAATTACACAACCAAAAATAAGAAATAAATACTCCAATCGTAAAAATGTGTTACCCACAATTAATCTGCAAATTGTCTACAAACTTTTACAAAAACTATAAACTAACTACAATTAACCTACATTATAACTACAATCTAGAAACAATTTACACATAGAAGTTCTTCAAATTGGAATTGGCCACAACTATATTTCTTGTTTTCTAGACACACAATATACCGCTTCACACCATATAACACAATATGTATGTGATCTGTTGAGGCCCTTACCTACATTTTCAGAACAAACACAAAGAAAAAAATTTACAATATTAAAAATATAGTATCTACAATATATCTACATTTTATCTATAATTTTTCTACAAATTAACTACAAACTACAAGTAAACTACAACTTCCCTACAATTTATCTACAATCTGGAGACACTGTATATTAAAATATTTTTTTCCTGCACCAAATAAAAAATTTGTAGTCAAATTGCAGATATATATAGTAAATTTGTAGATAATATTATAAATTTCTAAGCATTTTCGAACTACACAAACCTGCATTCACATCTACCACAATTGCTTCAACTTTAAAATCTTTAAATCTGCCATAGTTATCCCAATTGCCATTAAATTGTAGCATTATTACAATTTTGGGCATGATTGGTAGAAGAAACTATGAAGAACAGATTTTGATTTCTACAATTTGATTTCATATCTTCAAAGCTGTTAGTAGTTGAATCTGTTCGTAGTTTTAGATGTTCATTAATTTTTTGGTTCGAGAATTTGAATTGTAGTTTTGGAGAAAAATACGCAGATGAGAAATCTCCTTTCTCTTTTTAAAAATTGAGTTTAATGTAGAATCAATTAACACCAAGATTCTCTCATTAATTTTAGGGAATATTCTGCTTAATAGTCGAATGGTACAAATTTTATAGGCAAAATGTGGAATGAGCAGATAATTAATAAACAAAACACATTTTTAATAATAAAGTTTCATATATGATATAGTTAGGAAAAAATCCCTATTTTTTTTAAATCGGTCCAACTAAGATGGTTCTAGCCCATGATTGAGCCCAACAATTGCTCTAAAAGGCCCAAATTTTAAGTCTTTCAACTTGTGATGAGCCTTTTTAGTGATTTTGGCATTACTACATGCCTCATATTTTACAAAATCCTTTTTAATTAGAAATTTATTTAAGCTACTAGTCTATCCATACGGATGTTGTGCACATATCACTTATTAATATAATATAGATCTTTTTTAGAAAAATGCATAAATATTATTAAAAATATATTTGAGAAAACAATTAATTAAATAAAAAAGTGTATGATCTTGAAAATAAATATAACAGGCTGGCTTAATAGAAGAAGAAACTCGTTCCAAATATTAAAACATGGTTCTACAAGAGTAAAATAATATTTTGACTTGTATTCACACTGATTATATTAATTATTTACCCCTTCCACATATAGTATTCACACCTTTTTATTAAACCTGAAAATTTTAGGCTTAATATCACAAGCCTTCATAGCTCTAAGAAGACAGAACTGTATTTTTAATATGAGGAATATCATAATTATGATAACATGGTATGGCAAATTCAAAATTTCACCGGTTATAGTTTCGTTAACAAATATAAAAAAAATAAATTAAAAATATATTGTAAACTATATTTTTCAATATATCTCTTTTTAAAAATAAAAATATATTATTATCTTATGATTAATATATTGAAACTAATATCTATCACTCATGGATTAAAAACATCACATATTTACTAATAAGGCTGCATATTAAATTTTTGTTAGTTGAAGTTGTATATATATATACTTATCCGGAAGGAGGACATATACTATTTAATTTATTCCTCCTTATGTTATTTTTGGGTGATGGAAACATAATGTTGTCTTATTTCTGAGGTAAGGTTCAACCCCTTTTATTGCGCTTTTATGGAATATAACACCACCAGACTTAGGCCTCATTTGTTTTTTTTAAGATTAAAATGTCTAAATCTGAATACATATTTGAATATCAAGATGTGTATTAAGATTAAGAATCTGAATCTGAATACACATCTGAATATATTAAGATGTGTATTAAGATCTGAATACCAAAAATTAAGATTGTTTGATTTTTAACATCTGAATGCATAAAATTTATCTTTATTTGAAAAAAATCTAATATTCTATCAATAAAATATATAGTTTTAAAATATGAAAGTTGTTGGTAGTGATGGTTAATGAGTGAATGCCGACTAAAAGCGGTGGTTTGTGGTAGTTTTGGTTGATGATGGTGGTTCATGCTCGTAGCTAGTAGTGATTAATAGTGGTGGCAATTATGATTTATGATGGTGGTGGTAGGTAGTGATAGTTAAGAATGGGGAGTGGTGATTTGTGATTGAGGAAGGTGGTGGTAGGTTATAATGATAGGCGGTGCTGACTGCGATTGTTAAGATGGGGTGGTTGGTTGTGGTAGTTGAGGTGGATAAGTGTTGAATGTGAGTGACAATGATGGTGGTCGGAGTGGTGGGATGGTGGATGGTGATGGTCAATAATGGTGGAAGCTATGATTGAGGATGATGGTGGCATGGTGGTGGTGGTGGATGGTGGCGTGGTGGTGGTGGTGGTGGTGGCGGCGGTGCCGGCGGTGACTGAGTATGGTGGTGGTGGTGGCATAGTGGTAGTTGATAATGGTAGGTGGTGGCGGCAATTAATAATGAATATGTGATAGCATCTTAATGAAATTAAGTCTCTGTTACAGATCTTAATCATACAGACATATTCAGACTCATTAAGTGGTTGTTAAGTAAAAAAAACACACTTAATGATTAAGATCCGAATAATTAAGATTCATACTTTAAAAACAAACACACTTAATGTCTGAGATCTGAATGATTAAGATTCAGACATCTATTAAGTGCAAACAAATGAGGCCTTATATTTGTGTAAAATTATGAGGAAAAAAATAAGGTGCGTATGTTATTTTAAATAGTATTGGAAACTTAAAATAAACTTTACCACTATTATTTAGTGTTTATTTAACTATTTTTATTATTAAATATAAAAGTACATTATTAAAAGGGTATTTTAGTCTTTTAACTTTCTATTTTAGAGCTTCCCGCATTTAAATTAGTATAGATAGATAAATAGATTAACGATGATTTAAAAGAGCACTTCAAAATTAGTAGAAGAAAGTATATAAGATACTTTATTTATCTCGACATTAAGTTTGAATATCTCATCATATGCATATTCCTTCCACACAAAAATATTTTCTTTCAGTATTATATTTTTTCTTTCAGAAAACATCGAACATGATCTGGATGAAGCGCCCAGAATATGCTAAAATTGGTAAATCATTATACGGTTTACACTTTTTTCTTATTTAAATGCAGTAGCAAAAAACAGATCAATAAACTCGTAGCTTGTAGCTTAGGACCACTAAGCCATTAGAAGAAAGATATATAGATTAGCTTTCCACACACCATTTTCTTCGGATCTTGGACAACCTGAAACACTCATACACAACCCCTTTTAATCTTAATCTGGAAATTAATTAAACATAGATTATTATAGATATGGCCACAGTCATAGATCAACAATCGACACCTGTACAAAAATTAAAAATGGAGTTGTGATTAAGAACAAAATTAGTAAGTGGAAGTGGGTGACCCATGTGCTCAAATCTAGCAAATTTGCTTAAAAGAAGACTGCAAGATTTGAAAGGACACGTAACTCATTTCACAACCATGTATGTATCTCTTGTATTCTAAGTCGGATTATTACTCTTAAATTACCTATTAGTATATAATTGATTATAGGCATTTGCTTAATTAAGCATAGATTCCTTTGAGCAAACCATACACGTACCCAATTAGCTGTTTTGGAATAAATAAATCAGGGCTTATCTTCCAATAGCAAAGAGCATAGCATCAATTCTTTATCTTTTTCCTTTAAGATTTTAGTACTCTTAGACTTTATCTAATAGCTTATAAATCTTCCTTCTTTTTTATTTTGCTCGTTAATTAATATAGGTTGAGTTCATCAGCCAAATAACCATACGTACGCTTCATGCATGTAACTAACCGAGTTTAACTTTTGTAAAATTAAGCTCTATATTACACACTATATTTTTACAAATGATTATTTATACGGTATAAACCTTCCTTACTATGTGACAACAACTTTATCGCTCTTAACTTGTATACAATAACTTAGAAAATAAAATAACTGACGGTAGTTGATTAAGCGTTTGACCTAGTGAAGTGGACAAGTGGTTCGTCGGCACGTGGAATTGATCTGGTGGAGCTTAATTAGGGCACTCAATAGTTAAAACCTACCTATATTATGCTCACTTTACGGCGTAAATTAGGGAAGGGTAAATTCTAATGGAATACTTAATTAATTAAGTAGAATATTAAATAGAGAATGCTCAATCCATTGGCGGATAAGAATCTGCAGAATGAGAAAAGGCAAAAGACAAACTAAAAGCCAATAGTGGAAGGGATTAGCGAACGATAAATTATTTAAGTGTTATTAGGGCATAGGGGAACACGGAAGGAGAGTGTGGGTGCTGGGGTGCATATTACAACCCAAAAAAAAAAAAAAAGAAGGGCAAATTACAAAATTAACCAATCGATTGAAATTAATTGCACTCGCTTGTCAAAAAATGTGACAAAAAAGGAGAAACTTATACGCATATATACCAAAAAAATTTACATTTTGTCAGCAATTATTTTTTAAAATTGCTAAAAATATATGTTTCTCAATCTTGAATGGGAGAGACCATATGTATGACATCACGAATCTAGCTCCCCCCACCCACCACCCCATCAGGCCTTACAATTTTACATATAGTAGTCATATTTGAAAATACGAATTATATATTGCTACTATGCGATTTGGACATATGAGAAAGGGACAACTATGATTAGCTGGTGTCAGCAAATACATGCATATATATTTGTAACGAGAATTTTTGAGACAAATTTCAACCCCAATAAGAAATGATCCCATGCACCATGAATGATTTTTGAATAACAGCTTGGTAACAATATATCATGCAGTAGAGCTCTAATTTTGGGACTAAAAACAATACATCATCTCGTAACTAACTATACAGGACAGTCAAATATATAACTGTTCAACTTGATAAATCACGTGTTAAAAAAATTTATTGTACAAAATAAAAGTTTATTATGCAAATTATTCACTCTGTTAAAAACCACCATATATGTAGAGCAACTTTTTATTGAACAATTGCTCATTTTCTTGGAATGAAGCTAAAATTTATTTTTAAGCGTCCGTTTGGACGGTTTCCTCCCAATGTACCTAGCTAGCTAGTGTTTGGAGTTTGGACACAAATTTAGTTGAAACTTACAAAAAGATTTTTGGAAGTTGTGTTAAATTGTACATCCAAGTACGATGTTCATTTTTTAAAAAATGGTGTTAAAAAATAATTTTTGAAAGTAAAAGCAATATAATATTTCCGTCTTTGCTTATCAACTTGTTGCTCTTCAACTGTTGGTATTTTTCCAAGCTCGAGGGTTCATTAGCTCGAGGGCATTGGTCAAACACTGATTTTGTATTATTGTCAATTTATATCATTTATCTTTGCGTTTATCAATTAGTATAAGGTGAAATCACATATCCTTAAAACTGCATTAGAAGTTTAATTGTTATTCAATTTTTAGGGTAAACAATCTGGCACCCACCGTGACGCTAAGGATAATAGTGATTGCCTAGTATTAATCCTCATAACACACATTGCTTTTACACGTCTTCTTGTAAGTGTCTTTGATTTCAGGAATATATCCACATGTCAAATTATCAAGCAGTGCCCAATCACACAGACACCGGCCTTGGTCTTCATGGCGAGAACAAGCATATAGTCACCCCGGGAAATGGAGTACCTCCAATCATTCCCGATGGACCACAAGCCGTAAATTCAATCGATATCAATTTTCGTGTTGCGATCTATGGAGATTTAAGCACCGACCCCAAAAACAGCATCCGCATAGATGCCCATGTAGTCAATCAGAATGCACAGAGCGGTGAATAAGGCGGGTTAGCCTTCGAATGATATTTGAAATGTTACAAACTCAGCAGGCCACAATAGCATAACTCCAGAATCAGGCACCAAGGAGGATCGAACTCGATACATCACAGGAGGTTGTTCATATATATAGGGTCGAACTTGTACGGGAAAAGTTGAACGATAATGGATTAGGGACTGACCCCGCCATCATAAAGAGCTTGAGGAACTCACTAAACGAATAGAATCGGGTGAAAAGAAAATTGAGGCTAATGATAATAAGGTAGAAACATACAACTCACGAGTTGGCCAAATACTGGGGTACCCCCGATCCTAAAGGGTTTGGAATCAATGAAATTCTTACAGAAGCCTTTTCCTTAAAGTGTAACTTCGAAACCTATTCTTAAGAAGTTCGTATGTATGACATCCCCAAGTACAACGAGACCATCGATCCTAATGAACACATCACTTCATACATATGCAGAATAAAGGGAAATGGCTTAGAAAATGATGAGATTGAATCCATTTTGCTGAAAAATTTGGAGAAACGTTATCGAAGGGGGCAATGATATGGTACCACAATTTACCACCCAATTTTATTGATTCTTTCACTATGCTCGCCGATTCATGCATAAAGGCACACGCCGGAGCAATAAAGGTCGTGACCAGGAAGTCAGACCTCTTCAAAGTGAGACAAATGGATAATAAAATGCTAAGGGAATTTGTATCTCGATTTCAGATGGAACGTATGGACCTACCCCTGACTATCGATGATTGGGCTGTCCATACCTTTACTCGGGCTTTGAATTAGTAAATTTCAATAGCATCGCGTCAACTATAGTTGAAATTGATTGTCTATCTAGTAGTAACCTGGGCCGATGTGCATAATTGATACCAATCAAAGATCAGAGTCGATGATGATTAGTTGGGAGCTCCATCCGGTTCCATTACCTAAACAGGTACGACGGCAGGATTCAAAGAGACATCAACAGAGTTTCCTGATCGAATAGAGATCAATACAACCATATAGTGCAGATCGAAGAAATAATGGACCAGGACGTAATCCCGTTTGAATAGATCAGAGGAATGATCGATGTCAAAATTCTTGAGGGCTCATAAGCAAGAATGGATTTGATAAACACGTAGGGCCTAAGGATGTAAGGCCCCGTGAAAAATTATACTCGAAACTTAAAAGCTCGTAGTTCCAAATTATGAATATATGTTAGGAATGTGTAAAATTCTTCGGCTCGCCGCGGTTCGGATTCTTTTTGTACTGATCCATGCATTTAAAAATCAAGAATCAAAGTTTTCCAGAAAAGTACAATTATGCGGTCTAGAATACAGTCGCATACCAGGTATGCGGACCGCATATCTGCCGTAAAGTGAGTCAGTGTGTTGGCCAAAATTAAAGTCAACTATGGGTCAATTGTGCGATCGCATAATCAAAATGCGGACCACATAGTCGTCACATAATTTCCTTGGGATTTTGTGAAGGTCAGTTCTGTGGTACACTTTGTGACCGCAGAAAATGAATGCGGACCACGTTTATGCCGCAAACTCAGTCAGTGTGTCTAGTTTTTGGGAAGCATATTGTGATCCATTATGTGGACCACGTGTCGACTTTGCGATCTCAAAGGCGTTCATAGATCTGACTTGGGGCTCCAATGTTCTAAGTTTTAAACCTGACCCCCTATCGTTATATCCGGTGTAATAGCTCATTTTGAGCATATTTCTTAACATTTCTAGAGTGAAAGAGAGGGTTCTAAGAGAGGGAAAATTCTTCCCATCAAATTACTCCATAAAACCTTGTTAGATCATTGAAGATAATCAAGTGAAGGACCTAAAATTTCTTCCCGAGAGGTAAGAGTGCATCACTTTAGCTCTTATTTTTACACATAGCTATAAGGGATCAATAGTGAGATAATTCACGGGGATAATGGGGATTACATCGCATGCATGTGTTCTTGAAGAATATGGGTAATTATAAATGAAGAGGCACGGAGGACGGGCTAGTGTAATCTTGTATAAAAGGACCATAAAGCCTTAATGAACACTAGACGCTAGATATAATGCTTAAGAGATTAGATTATGATCTTTTCTTGATTATGAGTTATATGGTGTTGCACTGCTTAAATAGATTGAGGTGCGAACTCTCTGGAACATTATAGGATTAAGGAAAGCTCGATTGAGGTATGTTTGGCTAAAACCCCCTTTTATTAGAAATTGAGCTCCGTTGGCGTTTACGCAAGTGTGGTAAGACTAGAATTGGTTGATGCATTGATATATATATATATATATATAGTACCTCAATGTGAGTAATATTCTATTCTTGATATTTGGAGAAGTGTGAAGAGTACAAATCATGTGTTGAAATGACTCGGCTATAAGAAAAGATTTAAACTGAGATTAATATGTCAACTATGTGAAAACTTACTTTTGCTTGCAACTTGAATTGCTTGTTGTGCCTATGACCATAAAATTGCAAGATGAACATTGAAAGTGGAATGATGTGATAGTTGTGGCCCTAAGTGCCAATGAGTTGATGTGATCTATGTGAAATAAAGATTCAAACAAGATGATTAATGAGAAAAGAACAACGCCTAGGTAAGGCGGCCAACCCGATCGGGCCATGATCGGACGCCATGCCTCACACATGGTGGTTATGTGCAAACATTGAATTTTGGAAAAGGGAAACGCAATGATGATTGAGGTACATGTCTCAATGAGGTGACCTAGACGATCGGATCGTGATCAAAATCCGCTCAAGATAGCGGTGGTGTTGAGAATTAGTGATGAGCATATGAAAGAAATGCCCCAAACTAAGTTATGAAAATTATATGGAAGATTATATGGTTCATTTATGTGATGATGTGGTGTCCGGTTAAAACCTTTGAATTACTCTTGTGATTTTCTTGTTCTTGATT
The DNA here is from genome assembly GCA_032618575.1 of Nicotiana noctiflora. NCBI lineage: Eukaryota > Viridiplantae > Streptophyta > Magnoliopsida > Solanales > Solanaceae > Nicotiana > Nicotiana noctiflora. Next base: position 33,923 of record JASVEL010001692.1, read on the forward strand.
GATCGTTCTTTCTAGTAAAATGGTGTTTAGTTATACATACTAGTATTATTCCATGGTACTAACATCCCTTTTACGAGGGTGCTACATTTTTTAAATAAATGTAGGTGGATCCATTGTAGATAGTACCGATTGCGCGTAGTAGGTTACCTTCTTCTCAAAGTCTTGGTGAGCCCCTTCCTCCTTTAAGGGGTTGTATTGTATATATTTTGTTATTGTGCACTTTAATTTTGAGGTATAGTCGGGGCTTGTTTCCAGTGTTGCTGCACTTATCTTTTGTATCCTTAGAGGTTCTATGGACATATGTGTGGGTCATGTACGGGTGTTGTGGGGTTCATGAACTATGTTGTAGTTATAAACTCATGCTATCTATAAATTATAATTTATCGGAATTTTGGAAGTTAACTTTAACTGCAGTTTAAGCTTGTAATATAAGATGAATTAACATTGTTGAAGGTACCACCTTTCCCCGCTTAAATAAAAAAGAAACATGGCTATCTTTTTTATGAAGAGTTGGGTAGGAAGTTTGTGATGAGGCTTGTTCGGTTGGGTTCACTGGATCGAGTGTCGGTCGCACCTCCCCAGGTTGGGGCGTGACAAAGGAAGCACCATGGTTATCAAAGTAGAACTTCAGCGTCGATGCTTCAGGTATTGTGTCAGCCATTGGACGAATCAAAGATATTAGATGGCCCGGACCCCTACTAACTGACTTAGCTCAAAGGAATTCAAATCAAATGTGCAAGTACCATGGAACCCATGTCACAGAACCGAAGAATGTAGATAGTTAAGGGAGGAGGTAGCTCGCTTATTCAACGTGGGTCACCTTCAAGAGTTTTTGAGCGACTGAGCAAAAAATCACGTCAGAGACATGGACGAAAACAGGAAAAAATGAATATGAGGAAACACAACACATAATTCATATGATCATCGGTGGGTTAATATACCTCAGGGTCCGACATTTAAATGCACCAAAGTCACAATCACAAGGGATAAGCGCACCCGGGACTATTTACTAGAAGATACCTTATCTTTCAACGATGAGGATGCTGAAGGGATCGAACAGCCTCACAACGACGATCTAGTAATATCTATCCTTATGGATAAAATTCAAGTTAAACGTGTGTAGGTTGATCCCGATAGCTTAGTAATATTATTCGATCGAGGTTCGTGGAGTAGCTTGGCTTTCAGAATCAAATTATGCCTACAGCTTGGGTGCTTAACGATTTCAACATGGCGAGTGAAACCACCAAAGAGGAAATCATGTTGTTAGTGAAAGTGGCTGGAACCATCCAGAAAAAAAGTTCCACGTGATCGAAGGTGATATGGGGTACAATGCTGCTCGGAAGATCTTGGATCCATAATATGAGGGAAAAACCTTCAACGCTTCATC
>JASVEL010001693.1:7500-76155 GCA_032618575.1 Nicotiana noctiflora
GTTGGCTACCGCCATGGCACCGGTCAGGCACTGGCAGGCCATGGCAGCGTATGGCCATGGCACGTGCAGTGCTAGCAACGGGAAACGCATGGCCACGGCACGCGTCGACGCGGTGCTTAGCCACGGCACCGTCGTGCCATGGCAACAGCACGGTCGTCACCGCCATGGCACGGTCGTCGACGCAGGTGCCACGGCAATGCATGGTCGGCTACCGCCATGGCACGTCGGGACGTGGCAGGCCACGGCGGCATGGCCATGGCACTCGGCAGAGGCGTTTAGCAACTGAAAATGCATGGCCACGGCATCGTCGGACGTAGCAGCCTTAGCCACGGCATCGGTCTGCCATGGCATGCATCGGTTGCCACCGCCATGGCACCGTCGACGGCGCAGCCGTGGCAATGCACAGTCGGTCACCGCCATGGCACCGGTCGGCCACGGCATGCCATGGCGGTGCATGGGCCATGGCACTGGGCATGCTTTTAGCAACTGAAAATGCATGGCCATGGCACGGTCGACGTGCGTTAGCCATGCAGCGGCGAGCTTGCCATGGCACGCGTCGACGCAGCCGCAGTACTGGCACATGGTCACGCCATGGCACACGCATGCGCCATGGCACACAGGGCAGTGCTGTTGTAGCATACAAACGCATGGCCATGGCACGGTCGAGGCCATGGCAGCAGGGCGTGGCACGCCATGGCAACGCATGGTTGGCTACCGCCACGGCACGTCGACGCAAGGTGCCACGGCAATGCATGGTGCCACGCCATGGCACGCGGCAAAGCATGGCAGCGGCATGGCTATGGCATCGGCAGAAGCTTAGCAACGGAAATGCATGGCCACGGCACCGGTCGTGACGCAGGTGCTCAGCCATGGCACCGGTCGTGCCACGGCAAGGCATGGTCGGCCACCGCCATGTTATTTTGACGCAGGTGCTCGCAGGGCAAGATGGAACTTATACAGTCGTGATTAACATCGCAGGGTGCCGCTTGAGAGGCTACGGTCATGGCAAGGCGTCGACAGGCATCGGCCATGGCACCGTCGTGCTTGTAAGCATACGGAAATGCATGGCCACGGTATCGGTCGGACGCAAGGTGCCACGGCAATGCATGGTCGGCTACCGCCATGGCATCGTCGCTACGGCAGTGCTGGCGCGGTATGGCCATGGCACCGGCAATGCTTAGCAACGGAAAACGCATGGCCATGGCACGTCGGACATAGGCCTCAGCCACGGCACTGGTCGTGCCATGGCAAGGCATGGTCGGCTACCGCCATGGCATCGGTCGGACGCGGCGGTGCCATGGCAACGCACGAGTGGCCACCGCTACGCGGTACTCGTCAGGCATGGCAGTGCCATGGCAGCGTACGGCTACGGCACCGGCAGTGCTTAGCAACGGAAATGCATGGCCATGGCACCGGTCGGACGCAGCGTGCCTCAGCTACGGCATCGTCGCCATGGCAACAGCATGGCTACTGCCATGGCACCGTCGACGGCTGCCACGGCATCACCGTCACGCCATGGCAAAGTCGTGCATGGCGCTGGCATGGCCACGGCACTCGGCAAAGCGTTAGCAACGAAAATGCATGGCTACGGCATCGTCGGACGCTAGCAGCTTCAGCCACGGCACCGGTCGTGCCACGGCAAAGGCGATGGTCGTCACCGCCATGGCATCGTCGTGACGCAGCAGTGCCATGGCAACGCACGGTTGGCTACCGCCATGGCACCGGTCGCAGCATGGCAGCTACGGCGCAAGGTACGGCCATGGCACCTGGCAAAGCTTAGCAACCGGAAATGCATGGCCATGGCACGTCGTCGACGTGGCGCCTCGCGCTACGGCATTAGTCGTGACGCAGGCGCTACGGTCGCATGGCCATGGCACCGGTCGAAGGCATGGCATGGCGCAAGGCATCGCCGAGAGGCCAAATCCTATACCAAAGGCATGGCAATGCATGGCCACGGAACGGCTTCTGACGTGGCAAGGTACGGTTGGCCACGACACGGTCGTGACGCTTTGTGCTTGGCCATGGCACGGGTCGTGCCGTGTCTCCACGCCGCTCCACGCGCTTAATGTCTAGTGCTAGCCAAATGCTTAGCAACATGTCAAACGCAATGATGGTAGTGGTCGCTGGTGGCGGTGATGGAAAGTAACGGTGGTTTGCGGTAGCGACCGGCGACGGTTGGTGGACGCTTGGTGGTTGGCGCCGGCGGTTTTAAGTCGGAATCACTTATAGCGGCTGCGACAATGGAACTTACTCATGATTAATGGTGGTTGGTCATCCATATGGTTTTACAAAAATATTATGTATTTTTCCTATTTTTTATCTATTTTTTATTGCTTTTTTGTAATTTTAAATATTTGTTATGTTACTTTTATATAAAAATAATTACACTTATGTGTAATATTATATTACTAGATAAATTGGAAATTTTTTCCACTATTTTTCCTATTTTTATACTAATTTTCCTATTTTTTACTATTTTTTCATGTATTTTTCGTTTTATAATAAAAATAAAAATAAAAAAATATTTTTTTTTTGTAAAAAATATCATTTACAATGTTTAAAAGTCATTTGTGAATATATTAGCTAAGTTGTACCTTGGTTTGTGCTATTTGGTGTTGTACAACTCCATTATGATTCTCCGGCAAAAACATGTCTACTCGTGGAACTTGGGTTTTTTTTTTTTAAGTATATATAAGGGGGGCAGAGGTGTTGAAAGGCACCTCAAGGTGCCGGCTGCCAGGCAGTGCGGGCACGCATGGGCGACGCCGGAATGGGGCGTGGGCATAGGGGGCATGCATGGCTTGGCCGTGCAACGTCCCCGAAGTTCACAATCCACGCCGGCAAGTACTCGTGCGGGCTCGTAGCATGCCTGGGGGTCGCACCGCTTGCGGCAAACATTGACCGTCGGCAACAAAGGTGGAGCACCATGCAAGTAGCACCTCAAGGTGCCGTGCGCATGGGGCAAAGCTTAGTAAGTGCCGGTTGCCAATGGATGTTGCGGGCAAAATCGGGAGGCAACAACGCTCGTGGCGCCAAATGGCTTTCGGCAATGGAACGGCAAAGCAACGTGCGAGTAGCCCCGCAGGGGCGAAGTGCATGCGGCGAAGCTTATTAAGTTGCCGATAACCATCGGTTGTTGCGGTTGTGTGGCATTACATCGTTCATGGCGGTTGATGGCCTTTAGCAATGGAACGGCAAAGCAACATGCCAGTAGCACCGCAAGCGGCGAAGTGTATGGGGCGAAGCTTAGTAAGTTGCCGATTGCCATCGGTTGTTGCGGGTTATGTATGTAAGTCCACCCTCGCCCGTGGCGGCAAATGGCTTTCGCAATGGAACGGCAAAGCAACGTGCGAGTAGCCCCGCAGGGGCGAAGTGCACGGGGCGAAGCTTATTAAGTTGCCGATTGCCATCGGTTGTCGCGGTCGTGTGGCATTACATCACTCATGACTGCTGATGGCCTTTAGCAATGGAACGGCAAAGCAACATGCTAGTAGCACCGCAGCGGGCGAAGTGTACGTGGCGAAGCTTACTAAGCTGCCGATTGCCATCGGCTGTTTTGGGTTATGTATGTAAGTCCACCCCCGCCCGTGGCAGCAAATGGCTTTCGCCAATGGAACGGCAAAGCAACGTGCGAGTAGCACCACACGGGGCAAAGTGCACGGTGCGAAGCTTATTAAGTTGCCGATTGCCATCGGTTGTTGCGGTTGTGTGGCATTACATCACTCATGGCGTTGATGGCCTTTAGCAATGGAACGGCAAAGCAACATGCTAGTAGCACCGCAAGGGGCGAAGTGTATGGGGCGAAGCTTACTAAGTTGCCGATTGCCATCGGTTGTCGTGGGTTATGTATGTAAGTCCACCCCCGCCCGTGGCGGCAAATGGCTTTCGGCAATGAAACGGCTAAGCAACGTGCGAGTAGCACCGCAAGGGGCGAAGTGCACGGTGCAAAGCTTATTAAGTTGCCGCTTGCCATCGGTTGTTGCGGGTTGTGTGGCATTACATCGTTCATGGCGGTTGATGGCCTTTAGCAATGGAACGGCAAAGCAACATGCTAGTAGCACCGCAAGGGGCGAGTGTATGTGGCGAAGCTTACTAAGTTGCCGATTGCCATCGGCTGTCGTGGGTTATGTATGTAAGTCCACCCCCGCCCATGGCGGCAAACGGCTTTCGCAACGAAACGGCTAAGCAACGTGCGAGTAGCACCGCAAGGGCGAAGTGCACGGGCGAAGCTACTAAGTTGCCGATTGCCACCCGCTGTTGTGGGTCGTGTCTCAACATCGGGAGGCGACAAAGCTCGTGGCAGCTCGTGATGGCTTTTAGCAACGGAACGGCAAAGCAATGTGCTAGTAGCACCGCAAGGGGTGAAGTGCATGTTGCGAAGCTTTACTAAGTTGTTGATTGCCATCTGTTGTTGCGGGTTGTGTCCGGAATCACAACACTCATGGCGGCTGATGGCTTTCGGCAATGGAACGGCAAAGCAACATGCTAGTAGCACACCGCAAGGGGCGGAGTGTATGGGGCGAAGCTTACTAAGTTGACGAATGTCATCCGTTGTTTTGGGTTAGGTTGGAAACCCCCTTCCCCCCACTTTTATGAAAAAAACTAACTCTTTTATGTGTAAATATTATAAGGAAATTTTTTCCAATATTTTCCCTATTTTTATAATAATTTTCCTATTTTTTACTATTTTTCCATGTATTTTTCGTTTTATAATAAAAATAAAAATAAAAAAATATTTTTTTTTGTAAAAAATATCATTTATAATGTTTAAAAGTCATTTGTGAATATATTAGCTAAGTTGTACCTTGGTTTGTGCTATTTAGTGTTGTACAACCCCATTATGATTCTCCGGCAAAAACATGTCTACTCGTGGAACTTGGGTTTTTTTTTTTTAAGTATATATAAGGGGGGCAGAGGTGTTGAAAGGCACCTCAAGGTGCCGGCTGCCAGGCAGTGCTGGCACGCACGGGCGACGCTGGAATGGGGCGTGGGCATAGGGGGCATGCATGGCTTGGCCGTGCAACGTCCCCGAAGTTCACAATCCACGCCGCAAGTACTCGTGCGGGCTCGTAGCATGCCTGGGGGTCGCACCGCTTGCGGCAAACATTGACCGTCGGCAACAAAAGGTGGAGCACCATGCAAGTAGCACCTCAAGGTGCCGTGCGCACGGGGCAAAGCTTAGTAAGTGCCGGTTGCCAATGGATGTTGCGGGCAAAATCGGGAGGCGACAACGCTCGTGGCGGCAAATGGCTTTCGGCAATGGAACGGCAAAGCAACGTGCGAGTAGCCCCGCAAGGGGCGAAGTGCATGCGGCGAAGCTTATTAAGTTGCCGATTGCCATCGGTTGTTGCGGTTGTGTGGCATTACATCGTTCATGGCGGTTGATGGCCTTTAGCAATGGAACGGCAAAGCAACATGCTAGTAGCACCGCAAGGGGCGAAGTGTATGTGGCGAAGCTTAGTAAGTTGCCGATTGCCATCGGTTGTTGTGGGTTATGTATGTAAGTCCACCCCGCCCGTGGCGGCTGATGGCTTTTGGCAATGGAACGGCAAGGCAACGTGCGAGTAGCCCCGCAAGGGGCGAAGTGCACGGGGCGAAGCTTATTAAGTTGCCGATTGCCATCGGTTGTTGCGGTTGTGTGGCATTACATCGTTCATGGCGGTTGATGGCCTTTAGCAATGGAACGGCAAAGCAACATGCTAGTAGCACCGCAAGGGCGGCTGTATGTGGCGAGCTTAGTAAGTTGCCGATTGCCACTCGGTTGTCGTGGGTTATGTACGTAAGTCCACCCCGCCCGTGGCGCCGACGGCTTTTGGCAATGGAACGGCAAGGCAACGCGCGAGCAGCCCCGCAAGGGCGGCGGCACCGGGCGAAGCTTATTGCTGCCGACTGCTACCTGCTGTCGCGGTTGTGTGGCATTACATCGCTCACGGCGGTTGATGGCCTTTAGCAATGGAACGGCAAAGCAACACGCTAGTAGCACCGCAGGGGGCGAAGTGTATGGGGCGAAGCTTACTAAGTTGCCGATTGCCGTCGGTTTCGCGGGTTATGTACGTAAGTCCGGCACCGCCCGTAACGGCTGATGGCATTTAGCAATGGAACGGCAGAGCATCATGCAAGCAGCACCGAAGGGGGCGATGTGCATGGGGCGAAGCTTACTAAGTTGCCGATTGCCATCGGTTGTTGCGGCGCAACAACCGATGGAGACATCGGGAGGCGACAACCCTCGTGGCGGCTGATGGCTTTTAGCAATGGAACGGCAAAGCATCGCGCAAGTAGCACCGAAGGGGGCGATGTGCATGGGGCGAAGCTTAGTAAGTTGTCGATTGCCATCGGCTGTCGCTGGTTGCGTCTGGGTTGGCATTACATCGTTCATGGCGGGCGATGGCCTTTAGCAATGGAACGGCAGAGCAACATGCTAGTAGCACCGCAGGCGGCGATTATCGGGCGGTGCTTACTAAGTTGCCGATTGCCGCTCCGCTGTTGCGGGTTATGTATGTAAGTCCGCTACCGCCCGTAACTGCTGACGGCATTTAGCAATGGAACGGCAAAGCAACATGCTAGTAGCACCGCAAGGGGCGGCGGTATGGGCGAGCTATTAAGTTGGCTGATTGCTATCCGCTGTTGCGTGGCGCAACAACCGACGGAGACATCGGAGGCGACAACCTCGTGGCGGCCGATGGCTTTTAGCAATAGAACGGCAAAGCATCGCGCAAGTAGCACCGAAGCGGGCGATGTGCAGGCGACGGTTAGTAAGTTGTCGATTGCTACCGGTTGTCGCTGTTGCGGCTTGGTTGGCATTACATCGCTCATGGCGTGCTGATGGCCTTTAGCAATGGAACGGCAAAGCAACATGCCAGTAGCACCGCAGGGGGCGAAGTGTATGGGGCGAAGCTTACTAAGTTGCCGATTGCCGCTTGTTGTCGCGGTTATGTACGTAAGTCCGCCACCGCCTGTAACTGCTGACGGCATTTAGCAATGGAACGGCAAAGCAACATGCTAGTAGCACCGCAGTGGGCGGTTGTACGGGCGAAGTTACTAAGTTAGCTGATCGTTACCCGTTGCTGGCGGCAACAACCGACGGAGACATCGGTAGGTGGCATTACATCGCTCATGGCGGTTGATGGCTTTTGGCAACTGAACGGCAAAGCAACATGCTAGTAGCACCGCAGTGGCGAAGTGTATGGGGCGTACTATGCTGCCGATTGCCATCCGTTGTTGCGGGTTATGTACGTAAGTCCACCCTCGCCTGTAACGGCTGATGGCATTTAGCAATGGAACTGCAAAGCAACACGCTAGTAGCACCGCAAGGGGCGGTGTATGGGGCGGAGCTTACTATGTTGTTGATTGCCATCCGTTGTTGTGGGTTAGTTCTAACATCGGGAGGCGACAACGCTCGTTGGCGGCTGATGGCTTTTAGCAAAGGAAATGCTAAGCAATGCGCTAGTCATCCATGGGGCGAAGTATATATTGCTAAGCTTTACTAAGTTGTTGATTGCCATCGTTGTTGGGTTTTGTCCGGAATCACATCACTCACTGCTGTTGACGGCCTTTAGCAACGGAACTGCAACGCGAACATGCCAGTAGCACCGCAGGGCGGCGTGTACGGGCTGAGCTACTATGTCGCCTATTGCTACTCGGCTGTTGCGGTTGTGTCAAACACCGGTGGCGACAACGCTTGCGTGGCGGCGATGGCTTTTAGCAATGGAACGGCAAAGCAACATGCTAGTAGCACCGCAGCGGGCGAAGTGTATGGGGCGAAGCTTACTAAGTTGCCGATTGCTATCGGCTGTCATGCGGCGCAACAACCGACGGAGACATCGGGAGGCGACAACCCTCGTGGCGCTGATGGCTTTTAGCAATGGAACGGCAAAGCATCGCGCAAGTAGCACCGAGAGGGGCGTGCGCAACGGGCGAAGCTTAGTAAGTTGTTGATCGCTATCCGGCTGTCGCTGGTTGCGCCTGGGCTGGCATTACATCGCTCACGGCGGTTGATGGCCTTTAGCAATGGAACGGCAAAGCAACATGCTAGTAGCACCGCAGGGGCGAAGTGTATGGGGCGAAGCTTACTAAGTTGCCGATTGCCGTCGGTTGTCGCGGGTTATGTATGTAAGTCCGTCACCGCCTGTAACGGCTGACGGCATTTAGCAATGGAACGCAAAGCAACACGCCAGTAGCACCGCAAGCGGCGGCTGTATGGGCGAGCTACTAAGCTGTTAGCGATTACATCCGTTGTTGCGGCGCAACAACCGACGGAGACATCTGGAGGCGACAACCCTCGTGGCGGCTGACGGCTTTTAGCAATGGAACGGTAAAGCATCGCGCAAGTAGCACCGAAGCGGGCGATGTGCATGGGCGAAGCTAGTAAGTTGTCGATTGCCACTGGCTGTTGCTGGTTGCGCCTGGCTGGCATTACATCGTTCATGGCGTGCTGATGGCCTTTAGCAATGGAACGGCAAAGCAACACGCTAGTAGCACCGCAGCGGCGGTGTATGGGGCGAAGCTACTAAGTTGCCGATTGCCGCTGGTTGTCGCGGGTTATGTACGTAAGTCCGCCACCGCCTGTAACGGCTGATGGCATTTAGCAATGGAACGGCAAAGCAACATGCTAGTAGCACCGCAAGCGGGCGAGTGTACGGGCGAGCTTAATGTTGTTGATTGCCATCCGCTGTTGCGGGCGCAACAACCGACGGAGACATCGGAGGCGACAACCCTGTGCAGGCTGATGGCTTTTAGCAATGGAACGGCAAAGCATCGCGGCAAGTAGCACCGAAGCGGGCGATGGGATGGGGCGAAGCTTAGTAAGTTGTCGATTGCCATCGGTTGTCGCTGGTTGCGCCTGGGTTGGCATTACATCGTTCACGGCGGTTGATGGCCTTTAGCAATGGAACGGCAAAGCAACACGCTAGTAGCACCGCAGGGGGCGAGGGTACGGGGCGAAGCTTACTAAGTTGCCGATTGCCATCGGTTGTTGTGGGTTATGTATGTAAGTCCACCCCCGCCCGTAACGGCTGACGGCATTTAGCAATGGAACGGCAAAGCAACATGCTAGTAGCACCGCAAGGGGCGAAGTGTATGGGGCGAAGCTTACTAAGTTGCCGATTGCCATCGGTTGTTGCGGGCGCAACAACCGACGGAGACATCGGGTAGGGTGGCATTACATCGTTCATGGCGGTTGATGGCCTTTGGCAACGGAACGGCAAAGCAACATGCTAGTAGCACCGCAAGCGGCGGAGTGTATGTGGCGAAGCTTACTAAGTTGCCGATTGCCATCGGTTGTTGCGGGTTATGTACGTAAGTCCACCCCCGCCCGTAACGGCTGACGGTATTTAGCAATGGAACGGCAAAGCAACATGCTAGTAGCACCGCAAGGGGCGGCGGGTTGGGGCGGAGCTTACTATGTTGTTGATTGCCATCGGTTGTTGTGGGTTAGTTCTAACATCGGAGGCGACAACGCTCGTGGCGGCTGATGGCTTTTAGCAAAGGAAATGCTAAGCAACGCGCTAGTCATCCATGGGGCGAAGTATATATTGCTAAGCTTTACTAAGTTGCCGATTGCCATCGGTTGTCGTGGTTGTGTCCGGAATCACATCACTCACTGCGCGTCGACGGCCTTTAGCAACGGAACGCAGCAGCAACATGCTAGTAGCACCGCAGGGGCGGCGTGTACGGGGCGAGCTTACTATGTTGCCGATTGCCATCCGCTGTTGCGGGTTGTGTCAAACACCGGTGGCGACAACGCTTGTGGCGGCTGATGGCTTTTAGCAATGGAACGGCAAAGCAACATGCTAGTAGCACCGCAGTGGGCGAAGTGTATGGGGCGAAGCTTACTAAGTTGCCGATTGCCATCGGTTGTTGCGGGCGCAACAACCGATAACATCACCCGTAACTGCCGATGGCATTTAGCAATGGAACTGCAAAGCAACATGCTAGTAGCACCGCAGGGGGCGAAGTGTATGGGGCGAGCTTACTATGTTGTTGATTGCCATCGCTTGTCGCGGGTTAGTTCTAACATCTGGAGGCGACAACGCTGTGGCGTGCTGATGGCTTTTAGCAAAGGAACCGCTAAGCAATGCGCTAGTCATCCACGGGGTGAAGTATATATTGCTAAGCTTTACTAAGTTGCCGATCGCCATCGGTTGTTGCGGGTTGTGTCTGGAATCACATCACTCACGGCTGTTGATGGCCTTTAGCAATGGAACGGCAGCGCAACATGCTAGTAGCACCGCAAGGGGCGAGGTGTATGGGGCGAAGCTTACTATGTTGCCGATTGCCATCGGTTGTTGCGGGTTGTGTCAAACACCGGGTGGCGACAACGCTTGTAGCGGCTGATGGCTTTTAGCAATGGAACGGCAAAGCAACATGCCAGTAGCACCGCAAGGGCGGAGTGTATGGGGCGAAGCTACTAGCTGCCGATTGCCACCCGCTGTCGCGGGTTGTGACCGGCATAACATCACTCGTGACTTGCTGATGGTATTTAGCAATGGAACTAGCAAGCAACATGCTAGTAGCACCGCAAGCGGCGACGTGTACGGGCGAGCTTACTATGTTGTTGATTGCCATCGGCTGTCGTGGGTTAGTTCTAACATCGGGAGGCGACAACGCCCGTGGCGGTTGATGGCTTTTAGCAAAGGAACTGCTAAGCAACGCGCTAGTCATCCACGGGGTGAAGATATATTGCTAAGCTTTACCAAGCTGTCGATTGCCACCCGCTGTCGCGGGTTGTGTCCGGAATCACATCACTCACCGCTGCTGATGGCCTTTAGCAACGGAACCGAAGCGCAACATGCCAGTAGCACCGCAAGGGGTGAAGCTGTATGGGGCGAAGCTACTATGTTGCCGATTGCCTATCGGCTGTTGCGTGTTGTGTCAAACATCGGTGGCGACAACGCTACGGCGGCTGACGGCTTTTAGCAACGGGTGTGAACCCGGACTTGATTGCGCTATGGCCTTGCAACATTTCCCCAAGGAATATTTCAAAGCTGTGGCCGCAAATTATTAAAAATGATTCAAAGTGGCTATTTTTGCAAAAAACAGCCTTCCGGCGTCCTTTCGGAACATTCGGTTATTTGCAAAAACGGTATCACTTTGATTTTATTGATAAAATGAAACACACATTTTTTATTTTTTTTTTTTGATTTTTTAAACGGGTGCCTTTCATCATTTCCACAAGGGTATTTCAAGGCTATTATTCAAAAGGAAAAGATTTCAAAGTGGCCATTTTTGCAAAAACGGCCTTCCGGCGTCCTTTCGGAACATTCGGCTATTTTCAAAAAACAGCATCACTTTCGATTTATTTAAAACTAAATACACCTTTTTTTTGAATTTTTGATAGGGGTGGTTGGACCCGATGAGGGTTGCCTACGTATCCCACCTAACGGTGAGAATCAAACCTGCGTAGTTCGGTCAAACAAACTACATCTTTAAAGGAAACAAACTGTTTATTATTTTTTCACACATTTTTTTTAAGTTTAAAACAAAAATTTTCTTTTTTTTTTTAGTAAAAAAAAACAAACTATTTTGAAATCACATATTTTTTATTTTACAACAAACGTTTTTTTTCCTTTTTAAGTAAAAAAAAATAAACTATTTTGAAACTATTTTTTTTTTATTTTCCTCAATATAAAACAAACGTTTTTTTCTTTTTAAGTAAGTAAAAAAAACAAACTATTTTGAGACTATTTTTTTTTCATTTTCCTCAATATAAAAAAACGGTTAGCCTGCAAGTCTGAAGCAAATATATGCATAAAACAAACAAGATGCAGCAGGATGGTCTTTTCATTTCAGGTCACCTGTCCTAGACGGACCCAACCCCTGTGTTGAGCCCCCTAAGTCAAATGCAACATGATGCAAATAAACGTTCCTACTAGGGATCCGGCATGAAGCTTTGTTATTCTAGGTTTAAAAACCTGGGTTTATTGTTCTAGACCTGGCTTACCCGAGCGGACAACTCGAGCCGAGGAGGAGGCAGCAACCCGGGAATACAGAAGCTTCACCGGTTTTGCAACTTATCCAAACCTCGTTCTAAGGTGGGAATTAGACACTATACGGAAAAGAAGTCACACGAAGTGCACCCTTCTTCATGATTTAGAAGACTCAGAGAAGAGATTGGTTTCGGCACAATTTATATGTACAGTTCAAAAAAATATCAAAGCGATAAAAATATCATTTTGCACATTAATACAAACATATAATAAAATCAGATAATTAATAAGCCAAATACAACAATTATTCCAAGCTCGAATTCTTAAACCCCGAACTAGTGGTTCAGGGTTTTTGTCCCCAGCAGAGTCGCCAGAGCTGTCACACCTCTTTTTTACGCACCCGTAAGGATGCAAAGAGTTAAAGAGAGTTTTTCCAATTAAAGGACAACCAAAACGGGATTCATTTATTGAGAGATTCGGAGTCGCCACTTGGGAAATTTATGGTGTCCCAAGTCACCGGTTTGAAACCCGAATTGAGGAAATGTTTGACTCTATTTAACGGTCCGCGAACCAAAAATCCGGATAAGGAATTCTGTTAACCCGGGAGAAGGTGTTAGGCATTCCCGAATTCCGTGGTTCTAGCACGGTCGCTTAACTGTCATATTCGGCTTATTTATCTGATTTTTACAGTTATATACTTAATGCAAATTAATATCCCTTTACCGCTTTTATTATTATTATTATTATTTACGAAAGAGAATGTTGCCTAAAAATATGTTTCGAATCACGTCACATGAAATGCACCCGGATCCTCGACACATTCTTATTCAACATTTTTGGGATTTGGATTTGGGCCGCATGAAATGCACACCCGTATTTAAGAAGGTAAAATTATTAAAATACGCGCCTAGAGCGATTACTTATTTACATTTTTGAGAAGGCCAGGAAATTCGCTAAGAAACGGCACATCTCGAAATCTAAATATTTTACATATACATTTCTAAAGGCCCCGCGATTTGTATAATTTTGTTAGGCGAGGCACACCTCTAATTCTAATTTAAAAGCAAACTACATTCCGTTATATTTATTTAAGAGTTAATTCAAGATTATTTAAAACATGTTGCAAGCCACACTACATGAAATGCACTTGTGGTTCACGACACGCTTTATTTAACCTTGTTCAAAATTGGAGTCGGGTCACATGAAATGCACCCCCGATTCCTTTAATCTAATTACGTCGTTCGGTTAAAGAATAACGAACCAATTTCTATAATGTAACAAAGTCATACTCAACTATAACCAATTCAAGTAAACATACGACTAGATAACTAAGTGAGCAAATTCAAGACTATGGCGAACAATTACATAAACAACGGAAGCATAACTAATTGGCGAGCATACGAAAGATTAGTTATTTTCATTAGCTAACTTTCACACTACAAGACCACCATTAAGTGTGAAATTACATGTTCAACAGAATCATATATTTACAAAAATCGTCCGAATCATACGAAACTAAATCAAATGCGAAACGATTCAAAATATTAGCGAGAAGAACAATATCGAAAACAGAACATACACCTTTATTTCTGCATATTTTCAACGTACACAATGAGAAAACGAACCTTTTATGACGATCTCAAACTTCGACCTCTCCGGACAGAACTCGAACCAACGCCGGAAACCTTGGACAGCAACAACTCGACGGAAATGGAGGGACGTTGGAGTGGTTGGTCGTTCAGGTGGGGGTCGTTTTGGTCGACGGCTGGAGGGTGTTTTTCTCTTTGGTTTTATTTTCTTGTTCCGAAATATGAATCCACTCTCTGCCGTTGTTCTCTTCTTCTCGTTTGTTTTCAATCCCCTTCACTCCGTTTTCAAATCCTTTTTTTTCGTTTTCAAATCCTTTTTTCTCTCCTTTCTTTTGCCGTCTGCCTCTTCTTCTTACTGCCTGTCTTTCTTTTTTATAAATCCCCACCCCACTTACCGTTTTTGCTCCTTCCTTTTCTTAAAAAAAACGTTAGCCCCCCCCATGTGTGTATGCTTTTCTTTTTTAAAATTCAAAAGACCCATGAACCGTGGTCTCCTTTTGTCTTTTCTTTTTGTTTTTTATTCTCTTTTTATTTTTTAATCATTCTCCCATCCCTCCCCCTTAGTGTAGTGTCGGGTTATTACGGGCTATGTCCGAAGATTATAAAACCGGGTAGTTTGAACCCGAATATTATTCTTTGCCCGGAACCGAGAATGGTGTTATTTAATTAATCCTAGGTAATCAAAATAACTACAATACTCGTAATTAAAATAAAACTATTTTTTATATTTTTCAAGTTTAAAAATGACTACGAAACATTAATAAAACTATATTTTTGTTATTTTTTCATTTTGAGGTAAAAATAAAGTAAAAGAGTCAAATTTAACTAAAATAGCTATATTAAAACTAAACTAAATATTTTACGCTAGAAATATAGAAAATCTCGGGGAGGGTCAAAAATCACGTGTTTACACCATGTACCATGTGTGTAGATTCAGGTGTTCCACTTGCAGAGTTTGGCTACAACAACAGTTATCAGTCAAGTATTCAGATGGCCCCGTATGAGGCGTTGTATGGTAGACGGTGTAGATTTTCCGTGGGTTGGTTTGAGCCTGGTGAGGCTAGATTGTTAGGGACTGAGTTAGTTCAGGATGCTTTGGAGAGACTGATGTTGATCCAAGAGAGGCTTCGTGTCACACCTCCTTTTTCACTACTACTGGATAGCCTATTTACTACACCCTGAGAAGGGATATAATAAAAAGGAAGGAGTTTTTCCAATTTAATAACAGTCGGAACAAGATTTATTTATTTATTTTCAGAGTCACCATTTGAGAAATTAATGGTGTCCCAAGCCACCGGTTGAATCCCGAATCGAGGAAAGTTGACTCTGTTAATAGTCCGTGAACTAGAAATCCGGATAAGGAATTCAGTTAATCTGGGAGAAGGTGTTAGGCACTCCCGAATTCCGTGGTTCTAACACGGTCGCTCAATTGTTGTATTTGTTTTTATCCGATTTCTATATATGTTCCATTTTTATGTGCATTAATATTTCTCTTTATTATTTAATTTTTTGCAAGAATTGCAACGTCGTGAAAATGTATTTTGGACCACACCGTACCAGTACACATGTGACTTTAAACACATTTTGACTTTGTTGAGATTTGGATTTGGGTCACATAAATGTGCACCCGTATTAAGAAGGTAATATTATTACAAATCGTGCCTAAAGTATCTACGTCTTTGTTAACTTTGGGAAAGACCGTGAAATTTGCTAAACGGTCGTTCCAAATATAATATTTTCATAACAACTTATTTGAGGTCCCTACAATTCTGTATTTAATGCGGCAAGGCTCATCTCATTTTTATTAAGGCCGTAGCTAACATATACTATATTTCCTACTTGTTTTGTCTCTAATAACAAAGAAAAATCCTAATTTTTTTTTCATTACCTAATAGTTTTGTATTTTTAGGGCCAAAAACTCATAAGAGTCCAAGTTTAATTCATGTTGGGCTTGAGTGCAGCCCATGTATCAATATCCAGTCCAATCTAAATCTACTGAAGTTCAGATTCAGGCCATTCGCGTAAATATTCTACTAATGACCCAAACCAGTGTATTTTTTATATTATATGAAACATGCCCGTGTATAATCATAACACTTACTGAATTTGGGCCTTACATTTGGACTTTTTCACATACTAACTCGCAACAGAAGATATTTCTATCAATTCATTTTTCAGATGATTACAATTCAAATTCAAATTCAGAACAATTATATACTTACTATAAGAAACTTTCCTTTATTTTAGTTCAAATTTATATACAGAATTGGATCTAATGAGATGAAATTTGGAATCAAAACAGACTTATTATTATATCACGAGTACTGTTCTACTAAGTATTTGAAGTTATTTCTAACATTAATTACTTTAAACTAAACTATTTGTGATCATAGTTGAACTATTTAGACTTAAGACATTATTTCAAAAGTAATACCAAATTAAAAAATACTATTCATATTTAGTTTCCAATTGGAACAATTATAGACTTGTATTTTTTTAACTAATCATGCATTTAAAATGATCTACTATTTTAGAAAGAAGTGCTATAGATGTACCTAATTTAAGAATTATAATATGAAATTTAAGTTCATGACATTACTTTTAACCTTTTTAACCAACTGATTTTCATCCATAATCCTATTTATTATTATGATTGTAAAACCTAAGAATACTAATACCAAGATTTAATCAGAAAATAGAGTTCAAAGCAATAGTCCAGTCTGTATTTAATTACAATTTCAAACTGTTCCTAACAAATACATATTTTTAACTACATTCTACATATATTAACTCCAGTTACATGTAAAAAATCAGAAATAAATGATGGCTTAAACGGACAACTTCATTATTCTTCCATATTGTCAATACATCTTCACAGTTAAGTGAGTTAGAAAGTTTACCTGGAAATAAGATGAAGAATTCAATGAGAAATCTATTCAAATCAACAGATAAATAGGATCAGCAATGGCAATATAATAGCAAGTGATCCACAGCTTTGGATATCAACTAGAATAAACCCAACAGAAGCAGATAGAACCAGTAGAAACAATAAACTTGTAACACCTGACTCGTCGTTAAGGGAGTTACCACCTCGTTTTCTCCATTTTATACTTTCATATGTTCATCTATATGTGTTTGGAGAGTTGGAAGTAAATCGGATAGAATTCAGTTAGAAATGAGGCAATAAACCTCTTTATGGAAAGGATAGTTTGGAAAAGTCAACTGGATATTGACCGATGATTTATAAAGCTCGAAATGGATTTCTGATGATTTGACGAGTTTGGGAGATGGTTTATGACTTAGGAGAGCAATCGGAATCAAATTCGGAGGTCCGGTGTAGATTTAGGCTTGAATTGGCTAAGGTTGAATTTTAGCGAATTCCGGACGGTAGGCGAGATTTTGATCCCGGCCTCAGAATGAAATTCCGAGAAATGCAGTAGCTCCGTTAGGTGATTTTGGATATGCGTGAAAATTTTCAGATCATTTGAAGGTGTTTAGGTTAAGTTTTAGATCAAATGCAAGTTTCAGAAGTTTTAGTTTAACTTAGGCTTGAATCCGGGAGAATCCGATGATTTTGATGTTTAGGATGGTATTTTTATGTTGCGAGCAAGTTTGAATGAAGTAATAGAACATATCTATGGTTGAGGTCCTGATGGTCCTGGGGTGAATTCGGATGGCTAATAGGGATTTCGGTCTTGAAAAATGCAGCAGAAATTGCAGAGCAAATTAGTTCTTTGCGATCGCGAGCCTAATGTTGTGATCGGTTAGAAGGAAATGAGGGAGCTCACATTTTTGCACTATGCAATCGCATAAAGGTCTCTGCGATCGCATAGTTGAGAAGTTTGGTCAGTACGATCGCGTGGGTAAGGACGCGATCGCGTAGAAGGTTTTGTGGGAACCCGAGTTTGTTCTTCACGTTCGCATCCGGAGTGCACGTTCGAATAGCTCTGAGTTGGTGTTCCACGCGATCGCAAGGTCTGTGTCGCGACCGCATAAGGTAATTACTGGGCCTGGGAAATTTGTGCATCGCGATCACGTGCATGGTGCCGCGATCGCATAGAGGAAAAGCTGGGCACTAGAATGATTTTTAAGGGTTAATTCATCCACGACCCTCATTATTTTTACACCACTTTTACTTTGTCAAGAAAGGGTTTTGAATGATTTGAAGAGAGTTTTCAACGGGTATCGCCTGAAGGTAAGTTTCTTGACTCAAAAACGTGATTTCATGCTAGAATCAACACCAAAATTCGTGAAATTGGGTAGAATCTGTGAAGAACTAGGGCTTAAATTATGGAAACGAATTTTTGGGTTTTGAAAGGCCATTCGAAATCCGAATTCGATAAATTTTATATGCACAAACTTGTGGCGAGACGAGGAATCCGTTGGTATGATTTTCGAAATTTTTCGAAAAATGGGCCCAGGGCTTGGGTTTTACCAACTTCGTGAATTGTTGCATTTTTCAAGTTATTTTGACTGGGTTATGTTTGTTTGACCCATATTATGTAATTGTTGTGGTTTTGACTTGATTCGACGCATGAGGCAGCATATTCGAAGGGAAAGGGCATCGCAGACGAGTCCACAGCCGGTTAGAGGTGAGTAGTTAGTGTATATGATAGCATGAGGGTTTGAAACTCCAGCTTATCACATTGTGATGCTATTTAGGGTATGACTCGCACCCCATGGATGGTGCGGGATTGTTTATGACTAGGGATTATGACTTGGTCCATCCTAAATAAAGAATAATATTATATTGGCGGTTGAAACGCACACTGCGTTAAGTATATATGTGGGCTATAAGCCATGTTTGGGGCCTTGTACTGGCATGTAGTATCCTTAGGTGATAGATATCTATGTGATAGCATGATTTGTGAAATCATAGATCTCAGTCCTGGCATGAAATCACTGTTATGAAATGCTAAGTCTCATATTCTTGGAAAATTGAATAAAATCAAAGTATTTTTTATTATTAATGAACTGGAACCTGGAAATAAATAAATTGAACTGTTGTGTAAATCATATGCATGTTGTGGACTGAGTACGGATTGGGCTACATGCCACATCGGATGATATGAATATTGCACTTGGGCTGAAGGAGCCCCTACGGAGTCTGTACAGACCCTAGTGAGCGCCGTCGATGTTAAACGGATCGAGCTATGAGTCGTAGCGGTCATGTGCATTGTATTGCATTCTTGTTTGTACATTACTTATGTTATTTGTGGTTTGCTGTTGTTGTTAGTTCGTGGTAGGTATCAGACTGTAGTTTTAGCTTTGCTCTGTGATATTCTGTGGATTTCTTATTTTCAGCTACTTGTATATATTTATTACTCACTGAGTACTTAGTACTCACCCCTACTCCCTGCACCTTTATGTGCGGATTCAGGTACTCAGGAGAAGTAGATGAGCACTCCAGCTTTCACACAGTCATATCGAGTTGCTGAGGTAGCTGCTGGCATTCGCAGGACCTAGCTTCTTTCTTTATTTCAATTTATTATCTATACACTTCCAGACTTGAGTATTTCGTTTAGTATTCCTATTACTATTCAGATTTTGCTTAGAGGCTCTAGACTCGTGACCCCAGATCTTTTAGGAGTGTTATTTTTCAGTGTTCGCACTTCTCAGTGTATTATTCTACTATTATTATTGGAGTGTTATTATCAACTCTCATATTTTTCTTGAAATTATCCTTTTGGGACTTATATTTTAATGTAAAAACAGTTGTTGGTTTGGCTTGCCTAGCTTTTGGGTTGGGCGCCATCACGACCGGGTTTGGTTCATGACAAGTTGGTATCAAAGCCTAGGTTACTAGGCCTCGCAAGTCATGAGCCGGTTTAGTAGGCTCTCGCGGATCGGTACATAGACGTCCATATCTATCCTCGGGAGGCTACAGAACTTTTAGGAAACACTTCACTTTCTTGAAATTCATATCGTGCGTATTTGATTTAGGTTGAGAAAATAACTCTTGAAATTCCTTCCACATGTTTGTACGCACACGCGAGCATACAGTAATACATCTGTATCGATGGCTGGTGATTCCTCGATCGAGGAGCGAGATGTAATCTCCGTGAGTTCATGTTGGGCCAGTCTGGAGGATTTGAGGCCGAATCCTCGCTTATGGCTTGAGCACCGAAGTGCTGATTATGCAAGCAAGTGATTTGAACTTATGTGTTCGGTAATGTCCTTATTAGCCGAGATGGCAGTCGGATATCCACGTGATGAGTAAGTTAGTGATATGAAGTATATCTATGTGATCTTGGTAGTGACGAAGAGGTTTGTGGGATAATAGATGAACTATTAAGCGATTCATTCCTATTGCGGTCTGTAGTGTAGTCCCAAGTTTTGGGCGCATGAAGAATATTATCGTATCTCCTAGTTGGAAAGTGAAGTGCAATATGCGTGGCGATATGAGTTCAGACTCAGAAATATAAGTTGGCGGTATTTTAGATGTGTTATGATTCAAATAAGTGCAACGCATGTTCCTATATCAATTTTGATAATATAAAAGCAAGTAGTTATGAGATTAATGTTGTTGATATACATTTTGATGTTTTGTCGAGTTGTAGCTGTGTTGTTAGGATGATTTTGGTGATTCTCTGGCAGGTGGATAGGCCCAATTACAAAGGAAACCCTGCCCAAATTTTTGAAAGATTTGGGACTTAGTAAAAATTTGGACACCTATAGAATAGGCTTAACTGTTATGTGGGTGAATGCAAGAAAATGGTAGAAGGGTTAAAATTTCTGATGGTCCGTGTCTCCACAAGCGTGTGAAAAAGTGAGTTTAATCTCACCATGGTATTACAACAACAATAGGGTATATATGTTGTGATATATATATATATGGCTTCAATCTAATTTGGGGAGGTTGCCGTTAATTAGCTGGTTGCATGATTATGTGCTATATTGGTTCTATCTTAAAATACACTAGCAACTAGTTCTGATTGCAAATATTGAGCCGAAAATGGCACAAGTGAAGGAAAATTTTTGACAAGATGTCAAGAGATCGGATGAGCAAGAAGGAAGTTTCGATGGTTAAGATAAATTAGCATCGTCTTAAGCGTCACCTGTGAGCAGTATTATGTCCTGGTTAGTGATTCTTGATCGCTCTTCAGCATTATGCGACTGGTGGTTTGGAGGTGCGCTCCAGATATTGTTGTGGTAGGTTGTGGGAGTGTGTTCCACCTGAAGATTTTGTAAGTGTGACATGTGATCGCTTGATTGATTAAAGATGTAAACCAAATATGAAGTTTGAGATGATGTCGTTAATTAAAGATTGATGCTTGGAGGGCACTCAACATATTAGGTTATGAACTGGGGAGGATTACTCCGATTATGATGGTTGTTCTTGTGTTCTATAAAGAAAATGGAAGTTATTATGGACCTTTGAAAGGCTATTCGACTAGTTTAGTGCGACTAGAATCGGCTTGAAGTCGGTGGATATATTTAATGTGAATAATAGCTCTATATCAGGCCAGATGTGTGCATTGTTGTAATGTGGTTCTCATGGAGGAGTAGTTAGGATGATTCTTCATTGTTAGATAACTCGCGTAGTGATGCATTGTGCTGTGTGAATTGTGAGACAACTTGAGAAATTGCTATATGTTAAGAATTTGTGTAGGAATGACGTTATATGAGCATCTTGGCTCTTGAGATTTAGATTTGTACATTGCACCTCAATTGTGCTTGAGTTTTTGTAGCTTATAACGCTATATGTTCTTCAGAGGCATCATTATGCATTTAGTGTGCGTACGACCGATACTCGGTATAATGTCGTAATGAGCAAATTTGGCTCGATGTGCATCTCCTTATGTGAGATCTGTGTGTGGATCGGATGGCACACTTCCATGGGTATGTTATATGGAGTGGGTTGCACACTGCAACAGTGAAATATCAAGCATAATTTTCTATATTCCATCTCTGTATGCTTTACTTTCTATTTTCCAAGAAAAGTACGTATTAGTGCGTAGGATGTGATAATTCCTTCCAGAGCTCATTTTCTTTAGTACCGCATTCGAATCGGTAACCTATTGGCACATTGGGGTATCATATGCGACATTTAATTATGTATGGAGTGGCTTATTGCCTGAGTAGTTCGTACTGAGTGAGACGAGATCACTGAATTCGGGATCGATGCAATATGAGTATATGAAGTAAGGTAAAGAGCTAAGACCCTTGTTTGGTTTAGAATAAGGTGATAGTTCTTTCCAAGAGTATAAAACTAATGAGTGGTTGTCTTGACGGTGGCTGAGAATGTATACGGACCTCATCTGTCGTGTCAGTACTATAAGAATTTGCACAAGGCATGTGTATGTCATGCATAGCATGGTATGTGTAGTTATTCCTTCTAAGCGATTAGATAAGAGAGCTTCAGATGATTAGGGAAGATGATATTGCTAAGTGGAAGTGTCTTGATGCGAGTATGTGTTTCAGAAATAGGTAATATGATTAAACTGATGATATTTTAGTAGAACTGCG
Source organism: Nicotiana noctiflora (assembly GCA_032618575.1). Classification (NCBI taxonomy): domain Eukaryota; kingdom Viridiplantae; phylum Streptophyta; class Magnoliopsida; order Solanales; family Solanaceae; genus Nicotiana; species Nicotiana noctiflora. The sequence continues at coordinate 29,483 of JASVEL010001693.1, forward strand.
GCATGTTCTCGTTGGGTCCACTAGTGGTATTCGGGTTTGCTTGGTAGCACAGGTAAATATTGAGTATTTGTCGTGAAATGATTAGGTATCAAATGGGTGCATGTATTTGCACGATGGAAATTGGGATCAGGTATGATGTATTGTGTGTTATATAGAGATCTGATGGACATGCTATGTTGAGGTGGTGGATCTTTATTCATTGGTATGTTATATTTTGGATGTGATGTTGGAATTCGAACTAGTTGTCTTAGTGTTGGGGTGATTTTGAACTATTGCATTAGGGGCTACGCTAGAAATGCCACGGGTTAAGTGGTGAAGTGCGTTAAAATATGTTTTAGCAGAATGCTTTATATTTCAAGGAACCAGCGAATAGTTGGGAAGGAGCATTTTCTTAATTGGGTATTTGTGATAGATGTGAGTGCAAAGGTTGCTATCATTGGTCTCGCTCCATTATCGAGGGACTTTTTGGATGCATTTCGTATGGTCGGGCATGTAACCAGGTGATATTGTGGATTTCGGTATTATTTGGTGCCTTTGGCAGGAGTTAGAGAAGTGGAAAAAACATTTTCAGTCTTCTTGGTACTGAATTTGTTGGCAGGCCGGTATGGCTACGCATTTAGCTTGAGTTAGCTTGGTTAACCCTGAGTTATTTTTTGATGTTGTAAGACATTTGTGATTTGTTAGTTATGGGCACATATTGTGCGGTTTCAATTAGAATTCATAGAGAAAGTCGAGCCGGAAGAGTAATTGAGTGTTGCTCGGTGTATGAAGCATTGGTTATGGTCTATCGGATTATGTGTTAAGTGTTCTCTGTTTCACCGTGGGGTTAGTGAATTGCATTGGTTTCAGACACCAAATGTGTGTGCTTGTTGATTTTGAGGAAAGCGGCTTGAGGCTTCAGGTGTAACAGTATTGGGATAGGATCACGCATTGTAGCGAGGCTACGGGAGTTAAGACCTTTCGGAGTAGATTCAGGCGTTCTATTTCTATGATGGGAGACGGGGTCTCAGCCTTGTATTGTAAGGTCATTGATGAGCTTGAGGTACAACTCTTTCATTTGAGTCATTTGACATGATTTGAGTGTGTTCATATCGTGTCATACTGGTGCGTGTATTATGCAAGATGTGGTATAGACTTATATTGAGGTATCATCTCACCGGAGTGTTGTTGGAATTCAAGGTGATCATCGGGTTCATTAATGAATACCGACAGATTTGATCTCAGCTTGTTAGGAAGATAATATTGAGGTTTGACCCGAAAATCTATTGCAATATCAGTCAAGGGATGTGGTTTCATGAATGGTTGATCTGAGAGATGATTATGGTTATAGCGTGTTTTCTTCATCGTTGGCAGTATATGGAATTGATAGAATAAGGCTTTAGCTAAGAAGAGGTTCTCTGCCGAATATCGGTTGCTGGGAACAAATGTCGTGAATAGAATTTATGATTCCAAGTGTTCGGTTTAGGTGGTATATCATATGTGTTCACCGGAGGGTGCAAGCATGGGGTATTACAGCTGGTTCACGCTTACTCTGACTACAAATGTGAATTTCTGATCTTATGTATGATTTTCAGATAATGTGACGTGGTTCTATTGTTGGTTTATGGATTAATTGGACTGTGAAAGTTCGGCTGTATTATGTTATCAGGTCTATGCGAGATAGGGTGACGAAGGATCACCCCGGGTATATGGTTGGTAAGATCATTCAGCTACTAGTTGGCTTCTAACAACTCTCGATACGCTTGAGGGCGAGCGTTTATTTAAGTCGGGGAGAATATACTGACCAGACTCATCGTTATGGGAGTTACCACCCCGTTTTATCCATTTTATACTTTCATATGTTCATCTATATGTGTTTGGAGAGTTGGAAGTAAATCGGATAGAATCCGGTTAGAAATGAGGCATTAACCTCTTTATGGAAAGGCTAGTTTGGAAAAGTCAACCGGATATTGACAGATAAGTTATAAAGCTCGAAATGGATTTCTGATGATTCGACTAGTTTCGGGAGATGATTTATGACTTAGGAGAGCAATCAAAATCGATCCGGTGTAGATTTAGGATTGAATTGGCAGAGGTTGAATTTTGGCGAATTCCAGACGGTAGGCTAGATTTTGATTCGGGGCTCAGAATGAAATTCCGATAGTTGTAGTAGCTCTGTTAGGTTATTTTGGATATGCGTGCAAAAGTTCAGATCATTCGTAGGTGTTTAGGTCGGGTTTTAGATAAAATGCAAGTTTCGGAAGTTTTACTTTAACTTAGGCTTGAATCCACGAGAATCCGATGATTTTGATGTTTAGGATGGTGTTTTTATGTTGCGAGCAAGTTTGATTAAAGTAATAGAACATATCTGTGCATTTGGTTGAGGTCCCGAGGGTCTCGGAGTGAATTCGGATGGCTAACGGGGATTTTGGTCTTGAAAAATGCAGCAGAAATTGCAGAGCAAATTAGTTCTTCGCGATTGCAAGCCTAAGGCTGTGATCGCATAGAAGGAAATGAGGGTGCTCAAATTTTTGCACTATGCAATCGCGTAAAGGGCTCTGCGATCGCATAGGTCAAGAAGTTTGGGCAGTACGATCGCATGGGTAAGGACGCGATCGCGTAGAAGGTTTTGGGGGAGCCTGAGTTTGTTCTTCGCATTCGCATCCGGAGTGTCACGTTCGCATAGCTATGAGTTGGTGTTCTACGCGATCGCATGGTCTGTGTCGCGATCGCATAAGGTAATTACTGTGCCTGGGAAATTTGTGCATCACGATCGCGTGCATGGTGCCGCAATCGCATAGAGGAAAAGCTGAGCACCAGAATGATTTTAAGGGTTAATTCATCCGCGACCCTAATTATTTTTACACCACTTTAACTTCCTCAAGAGAGGGTTTTGAATGATTTGAAGAGAGTTTTCAACGGGTATCGCCTGGAGGTAAGTTTCTTGACTCAAAAACGTGATTTCATGCTAGAATCAACACCAAAATTCATGAAATTGGGTAGAATCTGTGAAGAACTAGCGCTTAAATTATGAAAACAAATTTTTGGGTTTTGAAAGGCCGTTCGAATTTCGAATTTGATATATTTTATATGCACGGACTCGTGGCAGGACGAGGAATCCGTTGGAATGATTTTCGTATTTTTCGAGAAGTGGTCCCGGGGCTCGGGTTCACCAACTTCGTGAATTGTTGCGTTTTTCGAGTATTTTGATTGGGTTACATTTCTTTGACCCATATTTATGTAATTGCTATGGTTTAGACTAGATTCAATGCACGAGGCAACAAATTTGAAGGGAAAGTGCTTCGTGGACGAGTCCACGACCGGTTAGAGGTGAGTAGTTAGTGTATATGATAGCCTGAGGGTTTAAACCTCGGCTTATCACATTGTGATACTATTTAAGGCGTGACTCGCACCCCATGGAAGGTGCGGGATTGGTTATGATTGGGGATTGTGACTTGGTCCATCCGGAATAAGAATAATATTATATTGGCGGTTGAAACACACACTGTGTTAAGTATATATGTGGGCTATAAGCCATGTTTGGGGCCTTGTGCCGACCTGTAGTATCCTTAGGGGATAGATATCTATGTGATAGCATGATTTGTGAAATCATTGATCTCAGTCCTGGCTTGAAATCACTGTTATGAAATGCTAAGTCACCTATTCTTGGAAAATTGAATAAAATTAAAGTATTTTTCATTGTTAATGAACTGGAACCTGGAAATAAATAAATTGAACTGTTTTGTGAATCATATGCATGTTATGCACTGAGTACGGATCGGGCTGCACGCCGCAGTGAATGATATGAATATTGCGCTTGGGCTGAAGGAGCCCATCCGAAGTCTGTACACAATCCTAGTGAGCGTTGTCGACATTAAACGTATCGGGCTACGCGCCGTAGCGGTTATGTGCATTGCATTGCATTCTTGTTTGTAAATTACTTATGTTATTTGTGGTTTGTTGTTGTTGTTAGTTCGTGGCAGGTATCAGACTGTAGTTTTAGCTTTGCTCTATGGTATTCTGTGGATTTCCTGCATTCAGCTATTTTATATACTTTTTACTCACTGACTACTTAGTACTCACCCCTACTCCCTGCACCTTTATGTGCAGATTCAGGTACGCAAGAGGGTTAGACGAGCAGTCCAGCTTATTTCAAAGTACTCGAGTTGCTGAGGTAGCTCCTGGCGTTCCCAGGATCTAGCTTCTCTCCTTATTTCAGTTTATTATATATATACTTCCAGACTTGAGTATTTCGTTTAGTATTCCTATTACAATTCAGTTTTTGCTTAGAGGCTCTAGACTCGTGACCCCAAATCTTTTGGGAGTGTTGTTTTTTGGTGTTCGCACTTCTCACTGTTTTATTCTACTATTATTATTGGAGTATTATTATCAACTCTCATATTCTTCTTGAAATTGTCCTTTTGGAACTTGTCTTTTAATGTGGAAACGGTTGTTGGTTTGGCTTGCCTAGCTTTAGGGTTGGGAACCATCACGACCAGGTTTGGGTCGTGATAAAACTTCGGAGAACTTATATCTCGATGAACAAACAAGTCAAAACAATCTTCAAATAACCCTTAGAATTCAACGTAGCAATAGAATTCTAACCATTTTTGGTATTTTTGAATTTTAATAGGAATTGTTTAGAGATCAAGACCGAAAATGGCAGAAAAAAATATTGTAGTGAAAATCAGATTTTCCTAAATTCTCTAAACTTCGAGAACTTATTAAAGGAAGGCACATGAGGCCTATTTATAGAGTATAAGGGAGGGAAATTTGAATTTCAGATTTACACTATCAGTCCATCCCTTTATTTCAATTTAATCCCTTATTATTTTGTTAACTAATCAGTTCTACCCCTTTATTTGTACAAAATTTTCTCTTTTCCCCATCTAGAATGTTCTATTTTATTGCTTTTACCCTTCTATCTCCACCTCTAAATAATTTTCACTGCATTACTCTTTTATTATGCCTGAAATGCCCTTAATCCCTTAAGTATTTTATAACTAGACCATTTAGTATTCCCAACTCTACCCTTATTCCCTTAGGATTATTACATTTGAACCAAATGGTATTTCCCAAATTAACCCCAATTTCAAATCCTAATTACCCTTTACCCGTATTGCCCTTTACCCATTTATCTCTTAACCTTAACCAAATTAATACATTATCCTACCCCTTTATATTTCAGAATTAAAACTCAGCTATAACCAACCCTAATGATTAACCGTAATTAAGTCATAGGGTCAAAATTAATCAGAATCAATTAATTGCAAAAATTAAACAACTAACAACCAATCAGAACTTTATCAAACCAATTCGAACAAAAATCAATCAAAACAAGTCCAATTTAACTAGTGGTTAACCAAAATTCATCAAATTTTAAATTAAAATTAAACCCTAATAATATCAGAATCTAAAATCTTATTTAAAGCATAAATTAACTAACAACAAACAGAAAAAATCTTAGAATCTTCTTAACCCTATTTTTAACATGTCACAGAAATCGATTACAAAATCGTATTGACAGCTATCAAAACTACTAATAATCCAAACAAAAGTAAAAAAAAACATAATCCTAATCGATATAAAATTACAGAATAGTTTTAAAATTTATTTACTATCTTTTAATATCAATTAGACGAATCTAGACAGTCTAAAAGAAAAATCAAGAAACAGAAACAAAGAGACATGCATATACAACTAGAAAAATCAGAAAGAAAGAAAAGAAAATGAACACTCAGAAAAATTTAAATCAAAACAAAGCAGATGAAGACTTAGCTTTCTGGTCTTCTTTGGGCCTTTTACTTTCTTTTCTTTATATTTTCTTAAAATATAATATTCTAAGGCCTAGGAGGCCTTTATAACCTTTTCTTGAAGTTTCTACATGCCGACTGATTCTTTTGGGCTTTCCAGAGAAGTTTGGGGTTTCAATATTGTCAGAATCGAGTTGAGAGGGGTTAAAGGAGGGTTTGGTAGGATTTTGGTGATGTTTGGGTGAAAGGCCATTCACCGGAGTAGGGTTCCGGCGACCTATTTTTCAAGATTCAAAGGACTAGGGTTTTATTCGAGACAAAAGGGTTGGACGGGTGTAATAAGGAGGCTAAGGGCTTTCTATGGTGTTAAGGGTGAAGGCAGTGGCCAAGGTTGTATTCGTCGGAGTAGGGTTCCAGTGACACTTAATTTGATATTTGAGGATTTCAAGCCTGATTTGAAGGAAACTGGTTATGGGGGTAAAGAGAGGATGTTCAGGGCTCTTTATGGTGTTAATGGTGAGGGCAATAGAGAGGGTGTCGTCTCCCGCCGGTGTTAGTTCCGGCGAGAGTTTGAGAGCATTTAGAGGCGGCTAGGGTTTTGATAATAGGAGGAAGAAGACGAAATGAATAAGGGTTAATATTTTTGTATATTTAAAACCTTCAGATGATTAGGGGTCGTTAGATTAGAACCAATTAACGGTTGAGATACATTGACGCCTATACGGCGTTGTCTAATTAAGAGACAGTTCAATCTTGACCCTTGGATTATTCAAATGAACGGCCATGATTAACGACTAAATACGTCATCATTTTTATTATTGACGGTTCGCGTAACATGACCGTCAGATTATGTAAATCAACTGTCACGACCCAAATCCGGTCGTGATGGCGCCCAACAATCAAGCTAGGCCAGCTAGACCAACAAACGTTTTTCACAAATATTATCAGTCCCAAATGGACAACTCAAGAAGAATATATGAGTCATAGAAACTACAATAATAATTATACGAACAAAATACTGAGAAGTGCGAAAACAACTAACACTCCCAAAGCTCTGGAGTCACAAGTCTAGAGCCTCTAAACAAAAACCGAATAGTGATAGAGAATACTGTATAAAATACTCAAATCTGAACATAAAGTAATAACTGGAAAGAGATGAGAAGCTAGGTTCTGCAAACGTCGGCAGCTACCTCAGCAACTCGATATGACTCTGTAAAAGCTGGATTGCTCATCTACTTCTCCTAAGTACCTGAATCTGCACACAAAAGTGCAGGGAGTAGGGGTGAGTACTAAGTACTCAGTGAGTAATAAATATATACAAGTAGCCGAAAGTAAGAAATCCACAGAATACCATAAAATGAAGCTAAACTATAGTCTGATCCTCCTACGAACTAGCAACAACAATACAATACAATTATCACAGATAATTCAACAGATAAAGATGCAATGCAAAGCACATAACCGCTACGGCGTGTAGCCCGATCCATTTAACGTCGACGGCGCTCACTAGGGGTGTGTACATACTCCGGAGGGGCTCCTACAGCCCAAGCGCAATACCGTTGCGGCGTGCAGCCCGATCCATCCTCAGTCTATAACAAACATATAAGTCACACAACAACTCAATTTATTTATTACCAGGTTCCAGTTCATAAATTATGAAAATACTTTAACTTTTATTAATTTTCCCAAAAAGGGTGACTTAGCATTTCAATACGGTGATTTCCAAACCAGGACTGAGATCAGTGATTAAGCAAGTATAATTATCACATATATAACTATCCCCTAGGGATACTACAGGTCGGTACAAGGCCCCAAACATGACTTAAGACCCACAATTATATCAAACACAGTATTTTTCAACCACAATATATCATGTTACTCATATCCGGGATGGACTAAGTCTCAATCCTCAGTCACGATCAATCTGCACCTGCCACTGGGTGCGAGCCACGCCCTACTAGCGTCACAATGTGCTAAGCCGGGGTTTCGAACCCTCAGGCTACCATATACACAAACTACTCACATCTAGCCGATTGTAGACTCGTCCGCAATGCCTTTTCCTTTGGAATTCGCCACCTCGTGCATAGAATCTAGTCAAACCACAATAATTATGTTATTTACGGGTCAAAAAAACATAACCCAATTCAATTTACACAAAAAACGCATAAATACACTAAGTTGGTAAAACCCGACCCCGGGCCCGCTGCTCAAAAAAACTAGCATGTCTATATGATAAGACAATGATAACGATCCTCGCGGGATCCAATAACTGGCTCACGGCCCACATGTATACTCAACCGCCCAAGAAGGGGGTTCCCCGGCTCAAGAGTGGCCATTATCACAATATATATATATATATGCAACCATCCGAGAAGGAGGTTCGACGGCTCGAGAATAGCCAATAATACAATATCAACAGGTCGGACTAATATATAGTCTCCAGTTCATGATCGACCCCGCACTCTCAAGAGTGTGCGTGTCTCGCCGCTATACGGCGTCACAAAGTGGTATACCGGGGTTTCGAACCCGCTGGTCATCACCCACATCTATTACTCACCTCAATACGGCGCGACGACTACTCCGCAATGCCCTTGCCACGAGAATCAAGCTCCGCACGCGTAGAATCTGATCAAATACAGTAGAAATACAACAAATTAGGCCAATGGGACGACACCCAATCAATACAACTCGATTTACATCAAAATTCCCAAAGTTGTCAAAACCCGACTTTCGGTACGCTTGTCGAAAAATCACGAAAGTCACATATTCGGAACCCTCATCTCAATACGAGTCTAAGCATATCAATTTTACCAAATTCGGACTCCATTTTCCCATTCAAAACCTTGATTTTCTAAAGTTCAAGCCTAGGGCTAAATCCTCCATAAATTACCCCAAATTCCTCCATTTTCATGATATAATTGCATAATATTATCAATACTAATCATAGTTTAAGTCCATAGTTGATTACCCGATGATTTCCCTTGAGTTTCTCTTCAAAATCGCCCAAATCGCCTCTAAAGCCGAGACCCAAATGTGTGAAATGTTCTGAAATTTTTCTAACTTCTAATACACTTAACTCACAGCGATTTTCGCTTCTGCGGATAAAATTCCGCCCCTGCGGAACCGCTTCTGCGACCTTTTGGTCGCTTCTGCGAACCCAGGCCTATTTGGCCAATCCCGCTCCTACGATCCATGGACCGCCCCTGCGCGTCCGCTTCTGCGGAATTTCTCTCGCTCCTGCGGGTTTTCCCGCTTCTGCGACTAGGCGTCCGCCTCTGCGGACTCGCCTAAGCGGCTACCCTTCCGCTTCTGCGGTCCTTCACCTCATGGCCATGGGCCGCTTCTGCGGCTCGCCTTCCGCTCCAGCGGTGCCGCCCCTGCGGGCCCAGCTCCGCTTCCGCGATCAACAGCGCTTCTGCGCTCCAGTATCCACTTCTGCGGACTCGCTCCTGCGCCCCCATTTCCGCAGGAGCGAAAACAACAGAACCAGAACCCCCAAACCTGCAATTTTCCACATTTTCTCCCGTTTAACCATCCGAAAACACCCCGAGGCCCCCGGGACCTCACCCAAACACACCAACGCATCTTAATACCTTATTCGAACTTGCTCCGATCCTCAAAACACGTCTAATAACACCAAAACCCATAATTCACATCAAATTCAAGCCTAAATTCCTTAAAACATTCCGAATTACACATTCAATCAAAAACCCGACCAAACGACGTTCGAATGACCTGAAATTTTGCAGGCACATCCAAAATCACCTAACGGAGCTACTGCAATTGTCGAAATTCCATTCCGACCCCGGATCAAAATCTCACCTACCGTTCGGATTTCGCCAAAATTCAACCTTAGCCAATTCAAGCCTATTTCTACACCGAGCCTCCAAATTCAATTCCGATCGCTCCCCTAAGTCACAAATCACCTTCCGGAACTAACCGAATCATCAGAATCGGATTTCGAGCCCTCTAGCTAAATAGTCAACTCCGGGTTGACTTTCCTTACTCAAGTTTCCTTCACAAAGGCTATATGCCTCATTTTCAATCCAATTCACTCCTAACTCACCCGATAGACTTTAACGCACTGATATAAAAGCATAAAACATACAATTTCAACATGACGGGGTGGTAATTCCCGTAACGACGGGCCGGGTCGTTACATTTTTCTCTCTAGGGCTCAAAATTTATGTTTTTGGTGAATGAACCCGCGACTGGTCTGTTCTGGCATTTAATTCACACCCAGAACATTTTACTCTACGCGTTCGTGATAGAGCTCATGCGTCCACGATGCCCAACTCCAGTTTACTCTTCGCAAACGCGATGCCTCCCACGCGTTCGCGAAGAACAAATTCCCAGCCGCCCAGATTTCCTCTATGCGAACGCGTCTCCCCTTTACGCGAACGCGCTGGCCAGCATTTTCCTCCTACGCGAATGCGACCTCCAGGGACGCGAACGCGAAGCTTCGTCCAACTTTGCCTATGCGAACGTGACAGCCTGATCATGAACGCGATGCCTTAGCCAGCCCTACCTTCGGGAACGCGACCTGGGCCACGCGAACGCAAAGGCTTAATGTCTGCTGCACTAACCTGCAATTTTCTGCAGTTTTCTCTAAGTTCCAAATGCCCGGATGATGGTCCGAATTCATCCCGAGGCCCTCGGGACCCCAACGAAAACCACCAACATACTCCAAAACACGATACGGACTTGTTCCAATCATAAAAACACCATCCTAAACATCAAAATCACCATTTTTACGCGGATTCAAGCCTAAGTTTCTTCAAAATTTCCGAAACTAACATTCAATCCAAAACCCGACAAAACAACGTCCGAATGACTTGAAAATTTGCAGACATATCCAAAATCACATAACGAAGCTACAAAAATTGTCGGAATTCCATTTTGACCCCTGGATCAAAATCTCGCCTACCGTTCGGATTTTGCCAAAAATTCAACTTTAGCCAATTCAAGCCTAAAACTACACCGGACTTCCGAATTCGATTCCGATTGCTCTCCTAAGTCGAAAATTATCCGCTGAAACTAATCGAATCATCAGAATTTAATTCCAAGCCATCTAACTCACCGGTCAACATTTAGTTGACTTTTTTAAACTATCATTTTCATAAAGAGGCATATGACCTCATTTCTATCTAAATTCCTTCCAATTTGCTGCTAACTTTCCAAACACGTATAAATAAGCATATTGAAGTGTTAAATAAAGAAAACGGGGTGATAACTCCCGTAACGACAAGTCGGGTCGTTACATTCTCCCCAACTTAAACAAACGCTCGTTCGCTAGCGGGTTAAGAAACATACCTGGAGTTTCAAATAAGTGAGAATATCTGGTCCGCATCTCCTGTTCGGTCTCCCAAGTTGCTTCCTCCACGGGGCAACCTCTCCACTGCACTTTCACCGAAGCTATGTCCTTGGATCTCAGCTTACGAACATGTCGACCTAAAATGGCTATCGGCTCCACATCATAGGTCAAGTCCTCAGCTAAATGTATCGTGCTGAAGTCTAACACATGTGACGGGTCTCCAACATACTTCCGGAGCATAGAAACATGGAATACCGGGTGAACTCCCGACAAACTGGGTGGCAAATCAAGCATATAGGCCACCTCCCCAACTTTCCTAAGCACCTCAAAAGGTCCAATGAACCTTGGGCTCAACTTTCCTTTATTTCCAAACCTCATAACGCCCTTCATAGGCGAAACCTTTAGCAAAACCTTCTCACCCACTAAATAAGACACATCTCGGACCTTCCGGTCCGCATAACTCTTTTGACGTGACTGAGTAGTGCGAAGTCTCTCCCGAATCACCTTCACCTTGTCTAAGGCATTCTGAACTAACTCTGTCCCCAACAATCTAGCCTCGCCGGGCTCAAACCAACCGACTGGAGACCTACACCGCCTCCCATATAAAGCTTCATACGATGCCATCTGAATGCTGGACTGATAGCTATTATTATAAGAGAACTCTGGAAGAGGCAAGTAATCAGCCTACGAACCACCGAAATCAATAACACAAGCACGCAACATGTCCTCCACTATCTGAATACTATGCTCAGACTGCCCATCCATTTGTGGATGAAATGTTGTGCTCAGCTCTACCTGTGAACCCAACTCTCGCTGAAATGTCCTCCAAAACCGAGAAGTGAACTGGGTACCTATGTCTGATATAATAGAAATGGGAACTCCATGCAATCTCACAATCTCACGGATGAATATCTCCGCCAACCGCTCCGAGGAGTATATAGTACATACTGGAATGAAGTGAGCTGATTTGGTCAGCCTATCCACAACCACCCAAACTGAATCAAACTTCCTCGCTGTCCGAGGGAGTCCACTAACAAAGTCCATAGTGATCCTTTCCCGCTTCCACTCGGGAATATCAATACGCTGGAACACACCACCAGGTCTCTGATGCTCATACTTGACCTGCTGGCAGTTTAGGCACCGTGCCACATGATTCACAATATCTTTTTTCATCTTTCTCCACCAGTAATGCTGTCTCAAATGCTGATAAATCTTTGCGACACCGGGATGAATAGAATACCGCGAGCTGTGGGCCTTCTCTAATATCAACTCATGAAGGCCATCAATATTGGGCACGCATATCCAGCCCTGCATCCGCAACACACCATCACTATCAATAGTGACATCTCTCGCGTCATCGTGCTGAACCCTGTCCTTAAGGACAAGTAAGTGTGGATCATCATACTGGCGCTCTCGAATACGATCATATAAAGAAGACCGAGCTGCCACGCAAGCCATAACCCGACTGGGCTCAGAAATATCCAGTCTCACCATCTGATTAGCTAACGCCTGAACATCAACTGCAAGAGGTCTCTTCCCAACTGGAATATATGCCAAGCTTCCCACACTAATAGCCTTCCAGCTCAATGCATCAGCAACTACATTGGCCTTCCCTGGATGGTACAAAATGGTAATATCATAATCTTTAAGCAATTCAAGCCATCTCCGCTGCCTCAAATTGAGATCTTTCTGCTTAAACAAATGCTGAAGGCTGCAGTGATCTGTATATACATCACAAGATACACCATACAAGTAATGCCTCCAAATTTTCAAGGCATGAACAATAGCAGCTAACTCTAAGTCGTGAACGGGGTAGTTCTTCTCGTGGGTCTTTAGCCGAAGAGAAGCATATGCGATAACTCTACCCTCCTGCATCAATACACAACCGATCCCAACTCTGGAAGCATCACAATATACCGTATAAGACCCTGAAGCTGATGGCAACACAAGTACTGGAGATGTGGTCAAAGCCGCCTTGAGCTTCTGGAAGCTCTCCTCACATTCATCAGACCACACAAATGGAGCATTCTTCCGTGTCAACTTAGTCAAAGGTGAAGCAATAGATGAAAAACCCTGAACAAACATGCGGTAATAGCCCTACCAAACTGAGGAAACTCTAGATCTCAGTAGCTGAGGAAGGTCTAGGCCAATTCTGCACCGCCTCGGCCTTCCGTGGGTCAACCCGAATACCATCACTGGACACTACATGTCCCAGAAAAGTCACAGTATCAAGCCAGAATTCACACTTAGAGAATTTTGCATAGAGCTTTTCTTCTCTCAACCTCTACAATACCACCCTCAAGTGATGTGCATGCTCCTTCTGGCTGCGTGAATACACCGGGATATCATCAATAAACAAGATCACGAAAGAATCAAGGTACGACTGAAATACACTATTCATCAAGTGCATGAATGCGGCTGGGGCATTAGTCAGCCCGAAAGACATCACCAAAAACTCATAGTGCCTATATCTCGTTCTAAACGCCGTCTTCATTATATTTGAGTCCCTAATCTTCAACTGATGATAGCCCGATCGAAGATCAATCTTAGAGAATATGCTAGTTCCCTGGAGCTGATCAAACAAGTCCTCAATACGAGGCAATGGGTACTTATTCTTCACTATTACCTTGTTCAGCTGCGTGTAGTCAATGCACATTCTCATTGTGCCATCTTTCTTCTTCACGAACAACACCGGCGCACCCCAAGGTGACACACTCGGGTGAATGAAACCCTTATCTAAGAGTTTCTGCAGTTGTTCCTTTAATTCTTTTAACTCTGCTGGTGCCATGCGATAGGGAGGAATAGAAATGGGCTGCGTGCCCGGCACCAAGTCAATACCAAAGTCAATATCCCTGTCAGGCGGCATGCCCGGCAGGTCTGCTGGAAATACATCCAAAAACTCCCTCACAACGGGGACCGAATCAAGACTGGGTGTCTCGGCCTCAACATCTCTAATGAAGGCCAAATAAGATAAACAGCCCTTCGCAATCATTCGTTGGGCTTTTATATAAGAAATCACCATGTCCGACACATAACTAGTTAAGCCACGCCACTCGATCCTCAGGTAAATAGCTAGTGTGACTATCTTGGCATGACAGTCCAGAATCACATGATAATGAGATAACCAATCCATGCCAAGAATCATACCGAAATCCACCATGCCCAATAGTAACAAGTCAACTCGGGTCTCTAGACCCCCGATAGTAATAAGACAGGATCGATATACCTAATCCACAATAACAGTATCCCCCACCGGGGTAGACACATATACGGGAAAGGCAAGAATACCATGGGCCATACCCAAATGATGTGCAAATAAGAAGAAACATAGGAATAGGTGGATCCGGGATTAAATAAGACAGAAGCATCCCTGTGGCAGACTGAGATAATACCTGAAATGACAGCATCCGAGGCACTAGCGTCCTTCCTATCCGGAAGAGCATAGAAACAAGTCTGGCCTCCGCCAGTACGATCCTCGCCCCTAGGGCGACCTCTGGCTACCTAGCCTCCACTCCTAGCTGACTGTGCTAGTGCTGAAGAAACAGGAGTAGAAGATGAGGGCTGATCTCTCTGCTGAGACCACGTACGAAGCCACTGAGGACACTCTCTCTTGATATGGCTAAACTCGCCACACTTAAAGCAACAGCCTGAAGATGGAGGAAGGGACTGCTGAGGACCCCTTGCTGCAGATGAATCCTGAGCTGAAGAAGCAGGAGCAGAGCTTTGAGCTAGAAGAGCACTCAATGCAGGCTGACTCTGCTGGCGACCTTGCTGACCCTGATGGCTCTGACGACCCTGATCTGATGAAGCTCCACTAGACTCTATACGTCTTGACTGATGAGATCTGAATGAACGACCCTTGCTATGTTGAGGCTGGCCCCTAGACAAAGCACCACTATAACTAACAGTACCACGAGGCCTATTAGCCTCCCTCTCCTCATGCTCTCTGTGACGATCTATCTCAATATGACGGACAACATCAACCACCTCCTTAAAGGTAACTGCCGAAGCCCTCTCTCTGGTCATCAATATACGGATGGGATAGATAAGACCATCTATAAATCTCCCGATCCTCTTCTGTCAGTTGAAATCATCCATATGGCATGACGGGCTAGTTGTGTGAATCTCAACTCATACTGAGTTACTGACATACCCCATTGCTTCAGCCACTCAAACTGACGACGCAGCTCCTCTCTCTGGGACTGAGGCACATACTTCTCCAAAAATACCGTGGAGAACTGCTGCCAAGTGAGGGGCGCTGCCCCAGCGGGCCTACGCCTCTCAAATTCCTCCGACCACTGAAATGTTGGACCTGTGAACTGAAAAGTGGTGAATCCAACACCGCTAGACTCCAGAATACCCGCAGCGCGAAGCGTATGCTAACACTTATCAACAAAACCCTGGGCGTCCTCGCCCTCAGCACCACTGAATGACGGAGGCTGTAGCCTCTCAAACTTCTCCAGACGACGCTGCTCATCGTCAGGCATAACTGGAATCACATGAGCTGGGGCTGGTGCAACAAGTGCAGCTGGCTGAAATGGAGCTGCCCCAGGTGCCTGAATACCCTGAACTTCCGGCTCGGGTGTGCGCACTACGGGGGTCTGATTCCCTCCCCCTACCTGTGAAGAAGCCGCTGCAGTAAAGGCTGCAACCACCAGAGCCAAGCCAGTGCATACTGATAGAATCTAGGCCAAAGTCTCCTGAAGACCCGGTATCTCAATAGAAATTGCCGGTGCCTGAACCTGAGCTGCAGGAGCATCTTGTAACGACCCGGCCGGTCGTTTTAGAAATTACGCCACAATCCCCAATTTAACTGTTCCCCTAAGTTCATTTCTGCTATTGTGGTTTGCCGGGAGAGTCGGTTCTAAAATTTGGAGTATTTTGGGACACTTAGTCCCTAAATGAGAGCTTTAAAGTTAGAAAATGGCCCGTAGCCGGAACAGTGTTAAGACGACCTCGGAACGGAAATCCGATGGTTCCATTAGCTCCGTTAGGTGATTTCGGGGTTGGGAGCGCGTTCGAAAAGTATTTTGGAGGTTCGTAGCTCAATTAGTCTTGAAATGCCGAAGTTTGAAATTTTGGCGAATCCGAACGATAGGTGAGATTTTGATCCGGGGGTCGGAATGGAATTCCGACAATTTCTGTAGCTTCGTTATGTGATTTTGGATATGTCCGCAAATTTTCAGGTCATTCGGACGTCGTTTGGTCGGGTGTTAGATCGAATGTGCAATTCGGAAAGTTTTAAGAGATTTAGGCTCGAATCCGTTGTAAATTGATAATTTTTGTGTTTATGGACGTGTTTGGATGATTGGAACAAGTTTGAATAAGGTTATAGGAAGTGTTGGTGTTTTTGGTTGAGGTCCTGGGGGCCTCGGGTGAGTTTCGGGGTGGTTTCGGACCATTTCTAGGCCATTTTTCACTGCTGGTTTTTGGCTACAGCAGTGCTCTACGTGATCGCGGGGTATTGGTCGCGATCGCGGTGAGTAAAATCTGAGAAAAGAACTAATGAATCGCGATCGCGTAGATGGCTTCGCGATCGCGAAGAAGAAATTTATGTCGCGCAGGCCCTACTTTGGAAGATCATATCTTTTTATCTAAAAGGTATTTTGAGGTGATTCAAAAACGAAAGTTGTAGATCATTATGGCTACTTTGCAAAAAGATAAAGAAATCCACATTTGGAAATTGGTATCAAAAGTTATGTACGTTACACTCTATGCTGTCCGAGAAGGATATCTAAAACACATAAATGGATTTGGAAGCTTGTATCTCGAAATGTATAAGGCTTCAGGAAATGATCAACAAATAAACGTTATAACCCTATGTGTCTAGTTTCCAGAACATCAAACCATTCGTCATTTGGAGTTGTGTGTACAAAGTTATGACCATTTTACTGAAGCCTGTCCGGAGGAACTGGAAGTTGTTCACCGCGATCGCGAGGCATTTCCCGCGATCGCGAAGGGTAATTTTTGGGCCAGAATTTGTTCTCCGCGATCGCGAAGCATTTCCCGTGATCGCAGTGAACAAAATACCTGGACAGAAAGTTTTAAAACATTTCATCCGCGAAC
This sequence comes from Nicotiana noctiflora, assembly GCA_032618575.1. Classification (NCBI taxonomy): domain Eukaryota; kingdom Viridiplantae; phylum Streptophyta; class Magnoliopsida; order Solanales; family Solanaceae; genus Nicotiana; species Nicotiana noctiflora. Next base: position 46,595 of record JASVEL010001693.1, read on the forward strand.
CAAACCCATTTTTCCACCATTTTTGGTCATTCTTGAGAGCTTTTGGACGAGAATTGAAGGGGTTTTGACAAGAAGTGATTAGAGGTAAGTCCTATGAACTAAATACATGATTTTATTGAAGAATCATCCTTGAAATTTATGAAAACATAGCAAAATTGTAAGAAATTAGGGCTTGGAGCAAAAACTTTAAATTTGGGATTTGAAGGGCCATTTGTGGTCCGATTTGGGAGATTTTTATATGGTTAGACTCGTGAGAGTACGAGGGTTCTGAAAACGTAAAAATATTTCAATTCCGAGCCGATGGATTCAGGGGTATTTTGGTCATTTCACCCACTTTCGCGCTGTAGCTGTAATTTATCATTGTAATTAGTTATTTGCGATGTTATTTATACTGTGTAATTGCTTTGACTAGATTCGGGCCACTCGGAGTCGGATATTCGCGGCAAGAGGGTTGTCTCTTAGCGGTTTTCACCGGAATCGAGGTAAGTGGCTTGTCTAACCTCGTGTGGGGAACCTTTACCCTTAGGATATTATGTGATAGTTTAAATGCCTTGTACGCGAGGTGACGGGCGTGTACATGCGCTGGTTGTTGTAACTCACTTTACTTGAATTGTTCAATTCGTGATATTCCTGTTTTTAATTTATTAAATTGTGACATTTACCTGGTATTCGTTAGGGAAGCATGATTAGGTAGGATTTATCTGTCTAATTGCCTAATTGTCCTACTAAACTTCTTGATAATTGTTGGCACTAGTCCTCGGTGAAGTTGTAGTTAAGCATATTATATTTTCCGTGTGCGTTTTCTTTATTTGTTGTGTTGGTGGACTGCGGGTTCAATTCCCGGAGATCCCAGGGCTGTGGGTTCGATTCCCAGAGACCCGGATTTGCTATTTGTTTGTGGACTGCGGGTTCAATTCTCGGAGATCCCAAGGCTGTGGGTTCGATTCCCAGAGACCCGGAGTGATATTGTTGTGGATGCGGGTTCGATTCCCGGAGATCCTGAGTTATTGAGATGTGTAAGCATATTATATTTCTCTCTGTGTATTCCTTTACTTGCTGTGTTTGTGGACTGCGGGTTCGATTCCCGGAGATCCTGAGATTTATTGAGATGTGGACTGCGGGTTCGATTCCCGGAGATCCCGAGATTTATTGAGATGTGGATTGCGGGTTCGATTCCCGGAGATCCTGAGATTTATTGAGATGTGGGCTGCGGGTTCGATTCCCGGAGACCCAGGGGTACTGTTAATGGGACTGTGGGTTCAATTCCCAGAGGTCCTGGACTTATTAATTGAGTTTGTTACTTGTTGTTAGTTAATTGTAGACGATTGCAGTAATCATTTTATTGTTGTTATTTCGGAATTATTATCGTTAAGTTGCTTATTATTGTTATTATCATTTTTGTAACTGTTTTCTCTCAGTAGGGCCCTGACCTTCCTCGTCACTACTCCATCGAGGTTAGGCTTGGCACTTACTGAGTACTGTTGTGGTGTACTCATACTACTCTTCTGCACACTTTTGTTGTGCAAATCTAGGTACATCACATCAGGCACATTACAGGTGATTTAGGAGCACTTTTAGGAGACTTGAGGTATGATCCGCTACGTCCGCGGATCCGGAGAGTCCCCTTCTATTCTCATTAGTGATATCAGTTATTTCCCTTATTTTCCGTTGTATAGATATTCTTGATGTATAGATCCGCAGTTGTACTCTTTCTTAGTCTGTGTTGCCCGTGGGATTCCGAGTCTTGGTGGTATTTTTTTTTTCACAGTGTGTTTGACGAGTGTATGTGCCAAGCGGCACGGATTACATTCCTTTTATCTCATTTCCCGCTAATTCTTATTAATTGTGCATAAGCTTGTATTTTCCGCAATGTGTTAGGCTTACCTAGTCGTGGGGACTGGGTGCCGTCATGACAAGTTCATGATTGGTGAACTAGGGTCGTGACACGTCTGCAGCTCGACCTGGGCCACCGGTGCTGGAATCTGACCCTGAGTCTGGTCAGCTGGTGGGTCAGCAGGCGCTGGTACTCGCCAGCTGGTGGCCAATGGTGGTCGTCCACCACGTCCGCTAGCACGTGTTCTCTCCATCTGCGAGAGAATAGAATATGCAAAAATTTAGTTTCACGATAACACAAACCGCACGATATGAATCCAAGAAAACTGAGGTTTTTCCTAAAGTTTTTGTAGCCCTCGGAGGATAGATACGAACGTCTACGTACCGATCCGCGAAAGCCTACTAAACCGGCTCATGACTTGCGAGTCCTAGAAACCTAAGCTCTGATACCAACTTGTCATGACCCAAATCCGGTCGTGATGGCGCCCAACAATCAAGCTAGGCCAGCCAGACCATAAAAGTTTTTCACAAATAATATCAGTCCCAAATGGAAAAATCAAGAAGAATATATGAGTCACAGAAACTCTAATAATAATAATACGAACAAAATACTGAGAAGTGCGAAAACAACTAACACTCCCAAAGATGTGGAGTCACAAGTCTAGAGCCTCTAAACAAAATCGAACAACAGTAGAGAATACTGTATAAAATACTCAATCTGAACATAAAGTAATAACTGGAAAGAGATGAGAAGCTAGGTTTTGCGAACGTCGGCAGCTACCTCAGCAACTCGATATGACGCTGTAAAAGCTGGAATGCTCGTCTACTTCTCCTAAGTACCTAAATCTGCACACAAAGGTGCAGGGAGTAGGGGTAAGTACTGAGTACTCAGTGAGTAATAAATATATACAAGTAGCTGAAAGCAAGAAATCCACAGAATACTACAAAATGAAGCTAAACTACAGTCCGATCCTCCTACGAACTAGCAACAACAGTACAATACAATTATCACAGATAATTCAACAGATAAAGATGCAATGCAATGCACATAACCATTTAACGTCGACGGCGCTCACTAGGGGTGTGTACAGACTCCGGAGGGGCTCCTACAGCCCAAGCGCAGTACCTCTGTGGCGTTTAGCCCGATCCTTATGTCAACCACTGTGGTGTACAGCCCGATCCATCCTTAGTCCACAACAAACATATAAGTCACACAACAGCTCAACTTATTTATTTCCAGGTTCCAGTTCATAAATTATGAAAATACTTTAACTTTTATTAATTTTCCCAAAACAGGTGACTTAGCATTTCAATACGGTGATTTCCAAACCAGGACTGAGATTAGTGATTAAGCAAGTATAGCTATCACATATATAACTATCCCCTAGGGATACTACATGTCGGCACAAGGCCCCAAACATGACTTACAGCCCACAATTATATCAAACACGGTATTTTTCAACCACAATTTATCATATTATACTCATTCGAGATGGACTAAGTCTCAATCCCCAGTCAGAATCAATCCCGCACCTGCCACGGTGTGCGATGCATGCCCTACTAGCGTCACAATGTGCTAAGCCGGGGTTTCGAACCCTCAGGCTACCATATACACAAACTACTCACCTCTAGCCGGTCGTAGACTCATCCGTAATGCCTATTCCTTTGGAATTCGCTGCCTCGCGCGTAGAATCTAGTCAAACCACAACAATTATGTCAATTACGGGTCAAAGAAACAAAACCCAATTCAATTTACACAAAATACGCATAAACGCACTAAGTTGGTAAAACCCGACCCCGGGCCCGCTGCTCAAAAAATTCCGAAATTAGTACCAACGCTATCCTCATCTCGCCACGAGTCTGTGCATATAAAATTTATCGAAATCGGAGTTCAAATGGCCTTTCAAAAGTCAAATGTTTGTTTTCAATACCTAGGCCATAATTCTCCATAGTTTCTACCCAAATTCATGAAGATTGATGTTAATTCTACCATAAAATTGCATTTTTGAGTCAAGAAACTTACCTCCAATGAACACCCAATGAATTCCCAACGTTTTCCTATGAGTTTCTCTCTCTAGGGCTCAAAATTTGTGTTTTTGGTGAATGAACCCGCGACTGGTCTGTTCTGAAATTTAATTTAATGCCAGAACATTTTACTCTACGCGTTCGCGATAGAGCTCACGCGTCCGCGACGCCCAACTCCAGTTTACTCTTCGCGAACGCGACACCTCCCACGCGTTCGCGAAGAACAAATTCCCAGCCGCCCAGATTTCCTCTACGTGAACGTGTCTCCCCTTCACGCGAACGCGATGGCCAACATTTTCCTTCTACATGAACGCGACAGCCTGATCGCGAACGCGATGCCTTAGCTAGCCCTGCCTTCACGAACGCGACCTGGGCCACACGAACGCGAAGGCTTAATGTCTGCTGCACCAACCTACAATTTTCTGCAGTTTTCTCCAAGTTCCAAATGCCCGGATGATGGTCTGAATTCATCTCGAGGCCCCCGGGCCCCCAACGAAAACCACCAACATACTCCAAAATACGATACGGACTTGTTCCAATCATAAAAACACCATCCTAAATATCAAAATCACCATTTTTACGCGGATTCAAGCATAAGTTTCTTCAAAATTTCCGAAACTAACATTCAATCCAAAACCTGACCAAACGACACCCGAATGACCTGAAAATTGGCACACATATCCAAAATCACAAAACAAAATTATAGAAATTATCGTAATTCCATTCCGACCCCCGGATAAATATCTCGCCTACCATTCGGATTTCATAAAAAATTAAACTTTAGCCAATTCAAGCCTAAAACAACACCAGACTTCCGAATTCGATTTCGATTGCTCTTCTAAGTCGTAAATGATCCCCCAAAACTAGTCGAATCATCATAATTTAATTTCGAGCTATCTAACTCACCGGTCAACATTCAGGTGATTTTTCCAAACTATCATTTTCATAAAGAGGCATATGACCTCATTTCTATCTAAATTCCTTCCGATTTGCTTCTAACTTTCCAAACACATATAAATAAGCATATTGAAGTGTTAAATGAAAAAAATGGGGCGATAACTCCCATAACGACAAGTCGGATCATTACATCAACGGTTAGATTTCTTAAGCTTAACGGGGTCGTTTGATATGAAAAATGGGCAGACCGGGTATTTCTTTGGGCTTGTGTCAACTTGGGCTAGTATATTACAGATTTTAATATAATTATTGTATTAGCCCAAATTACTTGTAATTGTGTTGTATTTTGTACTTTGCTTTGTATTTTGTATTTTATTTTCTTTTGTATTTTTGTATTTATTTCTTTTATATTTTTTTTGTATTTTATTTCTTTTTGTATTTTCTCTTCCTTTATTATTATTTTTTTTATTTTGCTTATTTTAAAACTAATTAATTTCTACTTTTATGATAATTTTCAATTTAAAACATGTTATTTTGATTTTTCTTTAATTTGTTCTCAAAATATATTAATACCAAATTTTAAATACTAGTGTTTCCCTTTTATTTTTCTTTCAATACTAGTGTACGTACCCGTGCGATGAATGAGCATAGGGTCGATTGAAATGTTTTTGTTATTTAGACTGGTATAAGATGATTATAAATCTTGAATAACGAACAAATTGATAACTACTTGTTTTAAGTATTTAACAGAATGATTAGATAAGGAAATTGTAATGTCAATCTGATTGATTGCATTGAACATATTAACAATTCATACTGTTTTCAGTATTTTGTAACGAAGGTGTACATAATAATAGCATATTATAAACAGAACAAAATTGCGAGCGATGAACTATTTGCAACAACCGTAACTATGGCCGACCATTTCCAAAATTTGTGAGAGGGCATATTCCAACTGTGAATAGATTTCAAAGTATGATTGTAAGGAAATGTTATGCATTTCACATCGCCATGTTGCAGTAACTTCATATATCACTGTTGTTTGATTGAATGTAGATGATGTTATATGGACGACCCATTATATTGTAGATAAGTAATGTGTGTATTCATGTTTTTCCTCTTTTAAGAAATTGGATGTCGTAAACGTTTGATTTTTTTTAAATAATAAGTCATTGTTATTCCATGATGTTTTTATTTTATTTAATACTCGTAAGAAAAGAAATTCCGTAAAATGATAGGTAATGTTGAAAACAAATAACAAACTTTCACTAATTGAAATTTTTACAGGTAGTCGTACAACTGGTTTTCCCATACAGCTTCAAATTTTATAATATAAACCCAAAAAAGGTTCACTTGGCCAAACCTCGTGATAAATGTCAGTTAAAATAGTACCTAACGATTGTCCAAGTGAATCTACTAAAATTATCAACGCTTCCCAATCATATAGCACAATTTTGCCTATACTATCAATTAAAGCATCTCGAATAACCTGATAATTTGCAATATGAAAATCTATTGAAGGCTTAAGCTCTCTAAATTTCTTTTCTTTTTCTCTTCTTTCCGCCTTTCGATCTCTTAACATTTTTGGTATCGCCCTTGGGATTTTTCTGATAATTTCACGCTTTGATTGTGAAGCATTATACGAATAAAAGCTGTGACGGCGTGCCCTTTTACGTTGTCCCCTTCGTTCAATTTGAGTAGTCGTAGTAGGAATAATTTCATCGGGTCGTTGTTCATCCATATCTAAAATAAGAGTAAAAAATAAATATGAATAGGTACAACATGTAAATGTAATAATTCAGTAAATGTATATTATATAAAATACTGAGTAAACTTTTCCAAACCAGTTTTCTTTGGCCTTTAATGTGCATATTGTGAGTAGCGTATGTAGAATATATCATGCTTCTTCAGAATAATTCAAAGCTAGCAAAAAGTAATATGTTTAGTTATTAAAACTATATATTGAACAATCAGTACAACTTCATTACCAAAAAAAAAACGTGTGCCTATTCATATTGGTAACAGTGAACTGATGATTATAGCGAAAAAATTGAAAATTCTTAACGCGACATGTGTTAAAAGAAGTATGAATAGATTGAAATGTGTACTAAAAATCATTAATGAACGAATAGAAAAACAAACCTTACGTATGAAATCACTGACAGTTGAGGCTATGGTGATTTTCAATAATATGTTTTACTTAATTTTATCCCACTGTAACGTGTTTTTGCTTCTTCTGTCACGTTTTTACATATAACATGCAACTTTAGTTTCTATTTATAATGCTAATAATACCATCTCATTAATAGGGTGGGGAAGTGGTTAAAGTATAGTGGATAAATGGGTAGTAAATGTGGAGGACGATGGGAAGCTGAGTGTTGGAACATGGGTATTAATTTAACTGTCTTGCAATTTAACTGCATTGCAAAACATGAGGAAAGTCATAAAAGCTGTGAGAAAATTTATTTGGAGGACAAAATGTTTCCACTTTTCTTTTATGATACGAACAGTGCATAAATGTTGTGTAATGTCGTGAAATAACTGAAAGAAGTTGGGTTCGAATGTGGGGATTCATTTGCACGAGGTGTAAAAGGTGTACATTATATCATTGTTTATATATAATATGTACTGACAGAAAATGCCATAAATTCAACTGTGAACTTTTTACAGACATTTCTGAGATGAATTCCTGACATTATCTCTCCCATGGTTATCAAACAATTTTGTTAGTGTATCCCTGATATAGAACAAACTGTTATGTTAAACGAAATGCTACGCCAACTGAGATAAACAAAACATTTAGCCAAATTGTGGCAAGTGCAGTTCGCACAGCAAGAAAATGTTATAGTTAAAGACAAATAGAGAGTATAGGCAAACAATAAATTAAAGTATTATGCTGGATAATATATTGCAGTAATTATATTTGGTTCCTCGCAAGCCTTGCACGATTTCAAACATCATAATGGGCCTTTTACTTTATGTGACTGTTCATATAACAAAACAATAGATTGAAACTAGAATCAAAAAATGTAGAAACAGTGTTGGCTGGTACCATTGAACGAAACTCAGTTAAAGCAAGCTTGTCGTTTCTAAACTACAGAATCTGCGAATAACAGTGAAGCAATCCAATGTTCAGTGCCATTGTCCTTAATACTGTATGGGGAGTAAGTTAATAGATGCGTAGAATTCATTCATTAGCATAAAAATGAGGGATAATGACGGATAAATGTTCTTCAGAAAGAACAGATTGAACAATTGCTCGAGCAGTAAGACCGGATAATGATGCAATCAACTTGTTTGTATAAAATTCTAATCTCCCAATGTCTTCTCTTCTACAATTTCACTGTGTAAGAAGCCCAGCTGATAGACCCTTCTGAAAGACACCAAGTCTTTCATTTTGTTGCATGACCTTCGTGACATGAACTGTTCATTTGTAGCCCAATAGAATGAGCACCTTCATCACATCGATGCCCTAAATAAGACAGCTCAAACCACAGCAGAAGCACCTACATTAACAAACTGTTTAGGAGTTTGTACCAACTACATTTCAAAAACAAAAAGATATAGACAATTAACCAAGTACTCTTAAGCCTTTTTGTTTGGAGAATACATAGTTGAATTGAATATTACTGTTGGAATATGAAATTCCATTACAGCTATTCAAGTTATAACTACGAAAATAGTCATAGGCCACCTTATCGACTTTTCACATTCCTAATTATCATATACAAAAATATATAACTATAGTAAGAATACTTAGCATAGTCTCATTACATTCTTCAAAAGCTGCAGAATTAAAATGGATGTTCTAGTAAGAATACTTAGCATAGCTGATATTACGTATGTTAAATGTAAGAGAGGGAGATAAAACATCAATTTCCAGGTTAATATTTACGCAGCAGTCGATGTGAATAGGAACCGCGGAGTTTCAACAACAGATGAAACCGTTATAGGAGTAAATTTCACTAAGACGCTGAAATGTGATAAAACTTAAAAGGCATTTGCGTTTAGACAACCATTTACAGTATAATTGACGGTATGGTTGAAGTTGTTGGATGAATAGTGTACTTCACTGAGATCATCTTTCCCATGGTTATCAAACAATTTTGTTAGTGTATCCCTCATATATACAACAAACAGTTATTTTAAACCAAACAGTACGCCAACTGAGATAAATAAAATTTTTAGCCAAATTGTGGCAAGTGCAGTTCGTACACCAAGAAAATGTTATAGTTAAAGACAAATACAGAGTATAAGCAAACAAAAAATTGAAGTATTCTGCTGGATAATATGTTGCAATAATTATATTTGGTTCCTCACAAGGCACGATTTCAAACATTATAATGGTCCTTTTATTTTATGTGACTATTCATATAACAAAATAATAAACTGAAAGCAGAATAAAAAAATGCAAAAATACTGTTGGCTAGTACTATTGAACGAAACTCAGGTAAGGCAAGCTTGTCGTTACTAAACTACACAATCTGTGAATAACAGTGAAGCAATCCAATGTTGAATGCCATTGTTCTTAATACTATATGGGGAGTAAGTTAACAGATGCGTAGAATTCATTCATAAGCATAAAACTGAGGGATAATAACGGATAAATGTGCTTTAGTAACAATACATTGAGCAATTGCTCGAGCAGTAAGACCACATAATGTCACAATCAGGTTGTTTGTATAAATTTCTAATCTCCCAACGTCTTCTCTTCTACAATTTCACTGCATAAGAAGCCCTGCTGATACACCCTTGTGAAAGACACCAAGTCTTTCATTTTGTTGCATGACATTCGTGACATGAACTGCTCATCTGTAGCCCAATAGAATGAGCACCTTCATCACATCGATGCCCTGAAAAAGATAGCTCAAACCACAGCAGAAGCACCTCCATTAAAAGACTGTTTAGGAGTTTGTACCAACTACATTTTAAAAACAAAAAGATATGGACAAATAACCAAGTAATCTTCAGCCTTTTTGTTTGGAGAATACATAGTTGAACTGAATATTACTGTTGGAACATGAAATTCTATTACAGCTATTCAAGTTCTAACTACGAAAATAGTTCTAGGCCACCTTATCAACTTTTCACTTTCCTAATTATCATATACAAAAATATATAACTACAGTAAAAACAATGAACCATTTAGGAGGGGCATAGAAGAAAAAAAAAAACCATCCCACAAAAATATCACTACCATCCACCAGGGTGCTGAGACTTAACATTCTGCCACTAAAGGCCATAGTAAACCTTGTGAAATAATCCAGGCCTATTTTTCTTCTTTTTTTCTCTTTTCCACTGATTATCAACAATTATGTGAATTTGAAGTCCAAATGTATACTAATTACACTTCATGTCTTACACATGACTGAATAATGAGCATGTCTAATTAACACTTTATCCCTTAAAAAATAAGCAGTAAAATGAAGATATTAAAGTTTTATTTGTCTTTAAACTGTTGTAGTCAGAGTATATGCTGCAATTGGGAAATGATCTTTTCTTCTTTAATTTCCATGTGCCACAACCAAAATAATACTCTAGTCTATTCAAAATAAGATATATTTTAAAGTTTTCTAGGGATGAATAGCTTCAGAAACACAGAAACACACAAAAACATTCTGTAGGTGGATGTTCGACGATATCAAAAACGTTTGAATAGCTTACAGCTTGTAGCCTATGCTGCATGTCAATATTTATGCCTTCTCATGATCATCAATCTCTTTTAAACCTTGGCAGGTCTTTTACATGCTGTACGCCAGTACCAAAATGATAGTTTCTACTTTTTTCATATTGCCTGATGACATAGAATTCCTTTTTAGACCTGAAAATCGAAACCGTTCCAATTGATATGAGACAATAATATGGATAATATCAAAATATTAAATGAAGATTCAATTTTCAAAAAGTAAGAGTACAAAAGATTGGTCTATCACCAGAACAATGCAATATGCAAGTCAATGGGATTGTACATGTTAGAAGATTATTTGTCGACTGACCAGCCCAAAAGAAACAAAACTAATCCTATATGAAGCAAACATAGTAGGTCCGCACATAAATTAATAATCATATTATCGATAGTTTATAAATATGAATTTCTATCGTGCATTACACTGTTAGCTTCTTACTTCCTTATTCAGTATAGATGCTTGCATATGCATGTTTTATGCAAAAGTTTATACATATCACTGTTATACCACGCAAACAGTCAGCGACATCTCCATTAGTAAACTAAATTGGCGACAAATTGCTAAAACTAAAGCACCGATAAAGTACCAAGCAAGAGATTAACAGAACTCACAAATGGTATCAATATTGGCTTTTAGTCTTATAGTATAGCTACAACTATTAGGCTTATGAAAGACATCGATGTATGAATTTACCAATCTCTATCACCCTGAAACAAAGACATAACAAAAAGAACCAAAAATTACTTAAGACTTCAGAAATGTAATTTTTAAGCTTAATTCATGCACTGAATGTTTAAATAGCAAATAATAACCAATGACAGGAAGAAACATAAATAAAAAATTATTGTGCGACCAATATATGTAAGAAAATTACCATATTTTCTAGAATTTCTAGTGTGACCCACATATATGGTAATAAATTATTTACCTTTTCTCCCAAAGGAAATAATATATCAGATAATATTCTGTGGTTATGCATATATGGTAGTTTCTTTGATGAAAAGAAATTACCATATATTAGTAGTCCCTAGGGTAATTATAATTTATGGAGAAGTCCCTAGGGCTAAAGTATTTGCCTAAGAGTCCCTAGCCTACCTATAAATACGCCCGTGACTCCATCAGTCTGGCATCCAACGATAGGCTTAGGCTAGAAGGCTCTAGGTTTTCTGTCAAAGTTTTACAAGGCGATTCCACAACACTTGAACAATCATGGCTGAAGGTACGTTACTTGTTTAATTTCCGCTGCGCTGGCTCTGTGTTTGTATTCGAACAATCATGTATTTGGGAGTAGCCACAGCGTCTTGAGTACTTGACATAAAAGAAATTAAGTTATTTAATCACATAAAGGTTAGTGATTAAAATTATAATGACATCTACTTAGTCCAATTATCTCATTCGAATAGTAACCCGGCCCTACAGGGAGGTAACTATACTGGTGAGATTAATTGGAATGAGATAGTAAACCTTTAAGTTGAAAATTATCTTATGCCCGCAGGTACGGATAAATTTTTATGTGTTTTGGTTTACTAGTCTAATAAAGTTAGTAAATTCTATGCATGGGTTGCAACCTCTGCCCACATGAAGGTCTAGAATTTACTATGAATCGGTATTTTACGCGATTCACTTTTGATGGATTGTACTTCATAGCTTATGTATGTTTATCCTTGTTTTGCAGTCTTTACCGCTTTTCCTACCGCTATTTTTAATGAGAATGCTCGAATTCCAATTCTTTCTGGTGACAATTATACTGAATGGAAGGAGAAAGTCCTTCTCACTTTAGGGTGCTCGGATCTCGACCTGGCACTCCGTGTGGATGAACCACCTATCCCCGCGGAATCAAGTACGCCAGCTGCTAGGGCTAGTTATGAGCGGTGGGAGCGATCTAATCGCTTAAGTTTAATGCTCATAAAAGCTCACATAAGCCAAAGCATTAGGGGTTCTATCCCTAATAGCGATAAGGTCAAAGCTTACATGAAGGCAATTGATGAACAATTCGTAAGCTATGACAAGGCATTGGCCAGCACCCTTATGAAGAGGCTCTCAAGTATGACTTTCGACAGAAGTCGTACAGTGCGTGAGCACATTATGGAGATGAGAGACATTGCTGCTAAACTCAAGTCCCTTGAGGTTGATATGTCCGAACCATTTCTTGTGCATTTCATTCTCAACTCACTTCCTGCGGAATATGGTCCGTTTAAGATTTCTTACAACACACATAAGGATAAATGGTCAATCAATGAACTTTTGACCATGTGTGTTCAAGAAGAAGAGAGGTTGAAGCATGAGACACCTGAAAGTGTTAATATGGTGACTCGTGGTAAGAGAAATGCAAAGAAGGGCAGAAGTGTTCCCATGAAGAAGAAAAGCACATTTGACAAAGATGCTTGTCGTTTCTGTAAGAAGAAGGGACACTGGAAGAAATATTGCCTGAAATACAAGAAATGGCTTGAAAAGAAAGGTAATTTTACCTTTGTATGTTATGAATCTAATTTTACTTAGGTTTCTGATAATACATGGTGGATTGATTCTGGTGCTACAATTCACATTGCCAAAATCATGCAGGGCTTTCTAACTCAGAGGAAGCCAATAGGAAGTGAACAATACGTCTATTCGGGCAATAGGACGCGTTCACGTGTGGAAAGCGTGGGGACTTATAGGCTCATTTTGAAGGATGGTTTTCACTTAGATTTAGAAAATACTTTTTATGTTCCAGAATATTCTAGAAATTTAATTTCTCTTTCAAGACTATCGATTAGTGGATATGATTTGAATTTTCATTATCCTTCTGTGAAACTTTTGAAAGATAATAAAGTTATTGGTTTTGGAAATTTGAATGGAAATTTATATAAACTTGAGCTAGACCCCACATTTGAATGCAATGTTTTAACTTTGCATGATAAAGAAATTGGCACTAAGCGATGTATTATCAATGAGAACTCATCTAGTCTTTGGCACAAGAGATTGGGACACATCTCTATTGATAGAGTCAAAAGGTTGGTTAATGATGGAGTTCTAAAAACTCTTGATTTTTCTGACTTTGGGACTTGTGTGGACTGCATAAAGGGTAAGCAGACCAATAAATCAACTAAAGGTGCCAAAAGGAGTTCTCAATTACTTGAGATCATACATACAGACATATGTGGACCTTTTCCTACCCCTTGCTTGAATGGTGAGAGATATTTTATCTCGTTTATTGATGACTATTCAAGATATATGTATCTCTATTTTCTGTTTAATAAATCAGAAGCACTTGATGCTTTTAAAGTCTACAAAACAGAAGTAGAGAAACAAATTGCTGCTCGGATCAAAATTGTAAGATCTGATAGGGGTGGAGAATATTATGGTAGGTACACAGATAAGGGACAAGTTAAGGGTCCATTTGTTGAGTTCCTTGAAAGTGAAGGTATAATTGCTCATTATACCATGCCAGGAACACCACAACAAAATGGTGTGGCGGAAAGAAGGAACCGGACATTAATGGACATGGTAAGAAGCATGATTAGCAGATCAAGTTTACCTTTATCCTTGTGGAGTGAAGCCTTAAAAACCGTTGTGTATATTTTAAATAGGGTTCCATCCAAGGCTGTCCCCAAGACACCTTTTGAGTTATGGAAAGGGTGGAAACCTAGTTTAAATCATTTACACGTTTGGGGATGTCCAACTGAAGTGAGGGTTTATAACCCACAACTAAAAACGTTGGATGAAAGAACAATAAGCGGTTATTTTATAGGCTATGCGGTTAACTCTAAAGGATTTAGGTTTTATTGTCCTTCTCATTCTCCTAAAATTGTTGAAGCTAGAAATGCTAAATTTCTTGAGGATCATGAAGAGAGTGGGAGTGGTTTGACTCAAAGGGTGGAATTGGAAGAGATAAGGGAACCACCCGTGGTACCTTTATATATTGGGAACTTGAATGTTTCTCAGAGAAATTCTCATGAATTATCCGAACAACAACAAGTTCAAGAGCCACCACCACTTGAGGAGCCACAGCAAGATCAACCCACTTTACCTGAACCCGCTGAAGAAGTGTCAGAACCAGTGGGAGTGAGAAAATCCTCAAGAATTAGAAAATCAACAATTTCTAGTGACTATATTGTGTATCTCCAAGAGTCTGATTTTGATATTGGACTAAAAGATGATCCATGCTCGTTTTCACAAGCCATGAGTGGAGAAAACTCCACATTTTGGTATGATGCCATGAAAGAAGAGTTAGAATCTATGGCTAAGAATAAAGTCTGGGATCTCGTCGAATTACCAAAGGGATCCTCTACCATAGGTTCCAAGTGGGTCTTTAAAACTAAAAGAGACTCATCGGGTAATATCGAACGATATAAAGCCAGACTTGTAGCCAAGGGTTTTACTCAAAGGGAAGGCATTGATTACCATGAAACCTTCTCTCCAGTATCAAAGAAGGATTCATTGAGAATAATCATGGCATTAGTAGCTCATTTTGATTTAGAGTTACATCAAATGGATGTGAAAACAACTTTTTCTGAATGGAGATCTTGAAGAGGAGGTATACATGCGTCAACCTGAAGGATTTTGTGATAAGGACAAAAGTCACCTTGTTTGCAAGTTAAATAAATCCATTTATGGGCTAAAACGGGCTTCCCGCCAATGGTATATTAAATTCCACAATGTTGTTTCTTCATTTGGATTTACGGAGAACGTCATTGATCAATGTATATACCTTAAGATAAGTGGGAGCAAATATATTTTTCTGGTCCTATATGTGGATGATATTTTACTTGCAAGTAGTGATTTGGGATTGTTGCACGAGACTAAACAGTTCCTTATCCAGAATTTTGAGATGAAGGATATGGGTGAAGCCTCTTATGTCATTGGCATAGAGATTCACAGAGATAGATCCCAAAGATTACTTGGACTGTCTCAGAAGGCCTACATTGAAAGAATTCTGGAAAGATTCGGGATGAAGAACTGTTCACCTATAGCAGCACCCATAATTAAAGGTGACAAATTCTCATTGAATCAATGTCCACAAAATGCATTGGAAAAAGACCAAATGAAAGACATTCCTTATGCTTCGCTTGTTGGAAGCCTTATGTATGCACAAGTCTGCACTAGACCTGATGTTTCTTTTGCGGTAGGAATGCTTGGCAGATATCAAAGTAACCCTGGTCTTGACCATTGGAAAGCTGGTAAAAGGGTCTTAGGATATTTGCAAGGAACCAAGGATTTTTAGCTCACATACAAATACTCTGACTCATTGGAGGTGATTGGATATTCAGACTTCGATTTGGGTGGATGTAAAGACACTGGTAAATCTACTTCAGGATACATTTTTCTCCTTGCTGGAGGTGCTGTATCTTGGAGAAGTGTCAAGCAGACCATTGTTGCAACATCCACAATGGAAGCTGAATTTATAGCATGCTATGAAGCTACATCACGGGCGTTATGGTTGAAGAACTTTATTTCCGGCCTTAGGATAGTCGATTCCATTTCAAGGCCATTGAGAATCTTTTGTGACAATTCAACTGCAGTTTTCTTTTCTAAGAATAATAAAAGTGGCAGCCGAAGCAAGGACATCGACATAAAGTACTTGATGGTTAGAGACTATGTGAAGAAGCAAGATGTGAATTTTGAGCATATTAGTACTACTTTGATGATTGCTGATCCTATGACTAAAGGTATGCCGACTAATATTTTCAAGGATCATGTAACCCATATGGGGCTTAGTAGCTCAATTTAGTCTTGCTTTGCTCTCTAACAGGGTTGTCTAGACATTATGTTTATTTTGATATACATGACGGTGCACACTTTTGGTTTTTCATGTATTATTTGTGATCATTGGATCAATAAAGTTGGACTCTGAATGACTTATATTAAGCTCATTCATAAAGTTGTTAGACACTTTATTAGAATATGTTATGCATTGTAATACATGGAAGGAAGTGTTTGTTTAAAAGCATGACCGCCATGATTCGTGTAATAATATATTCTAGTTAAAGTGATTGTCGCATAACTTTTAGTTGAGTGATAAAGTTTGTGGCCATATTATATGTTTATCACTCATAAAGGATTATCTGATTTTAAATATGTGGGCCAAGTGGGAGAATGTAAGAAAATTACCATATTTTCTAGAATTTCTAGTGTGGCCCACATATATGGTAATAAATTATTTACCTTCTCTCCCAAAGGAAATAATATATCAGATAATATTCTGTGGTTATGCATATATGGTAGTTTCTTTGATGGAAAGAAATTACCATATATTAGTAGTCCCTAGGATAATTATAATTTATGGAGAAGTCCCTAGGGCTAAAGTATTTGCCTAAGAGTCCCTAGCCTACCTATAAATACGCCTGTGACTCCATCAGTCTGGCATCCAACGATAGGCTTAGGCTAGAAGGCTCTAGGTTTTCTGTCAAAGTTTTACAAGGCGATTCCACAACACTTGAACAATCATGGCTGAAGGTACGTTCCTTGTTTAATTTTCGCTGCGCTGGCTCTGTGTTTGTATTCGAATTTCAACAATATAGGCCAAGAGAAGAAGACATGGTAACTTTAGCTCCGGTCGAGGCCACTAATAATTTGTATTATCGTTCGTTGATATGATGAAATTCTATGAAATCCAACTTCAACGAGATCACCTTCCTGGAGTGACAAACATGAATCTGAAGATCCAAATAAAAAATAGCAGATATGCACCAGATATGAGAATAGAGAATGTACGACAAATCCACCAAAATGATTACCATTAACATGGTGCGTTATAAAAACAATAAAAAGTTAAATTATAAATTGAGCAGAGTAGGACAAAATAAGTCACGCATCAGAGAGAAAATAGAGCTGAATATGAAAATTATAGAAGATTGATAAGTAAAATGATCGATCAAAAGGGACATGGTTGAAATATTTCTGTACAAATTGGAAGGAGGAAGCCCCCAAACGTACGTTATTCAAACTATAAAGAAAAGAGTCATCCCATAAAATACCATCTCAGACCTTGAACAGAATAATAAAATTACATTTTTTAAAGAGTAAAGCACAGCAAGATTGATATAAAAAACATACCTATTACTTGTTCTGGAATCAATGCAAGTGCTGTTTTTCCATTTGATTTATCAATCTTCCCATCAAATGTACTATTGCAACCTCAAAATAACACTGATTATCTTTCGATAGTCAGATTAAATTTTTAAAGACTTCTTCAAATATTAAATTTGTCGCTTCAGTACATATTTGTCCATCGTCATCATAAACCAAAACTTTTAATCCTTTTCTATTTGTAACCCGAGAAAGAGCAACATATAGCTGTCCATGTGTAAACACTGGTTTCTTCAAAAATAATCCCACGTTATACAATGATTGTCCTTGGCTTTTATTGATTGTCATGGCAAAAGATAAAGCGATTGAAAATTGCCTTCTTTGAACTTAAATGGAATTCTAGCATCAGATGGAGTCAATGTCATTCTAGGAATAAAGACTTTTTGTCCAGATATATGTCCTGATAAAACCTTCACTTCAATAACTTGATTTCCAAGTTTAGTTATGATCAACCTTGTTTCATTACACAATCCTGCTGACTGATCAATATTTCTTAGTAACATAACTGGCACACCAACCTTTAGAGTAAGAATGTGATTTGGAACTCTTGAACATTTAATAGTATTCAAGAGCTCTGGTGTGTGTACATGTTCTAAAGCTTAATAAGTTTGATCAGAGCTGCAAATTGTATCTGAACTCAAATATGATTTCTCAGAACTATTATTTAGCAAAATCATATATTGATTGATTGATTCTACCATACCAAGAGTTGGAGCAAGAATTGCTCTTTGTTGGAGGTATCCAATATCATTGCAGCGACGGGTGAAATCTGGATATGTACTTTCTACAATTGCAGATATTGGATCAGCAGATTCTTTTATCAAAAGATCATCCGGTATTTCAATTTTTTCATTCCCATCAACTGAACTATCTATCATACCATCACCTATTGCCAAAATCTAATCTGAAAATTCTCTCAACTCTTCCACATGGGGCCCTATTTCATTAGATTGTAATCTCATATTCTTTGTTAGGGTTAAAAGTTAACAATAAGGCAATAAATAAGACGAATTGAGGGAAGCATTAACAATATCTTGCCTAGTACCCCTTGATATGACAAGTAATATTTGTCTGAAGTCACCACCAAGAACAACTGTTTTACCTCCAAATGGTCGTTCTAAATTAGATGCATCTTTGAATCTAAGAATATCTCTTAGAGTTTTATCAAGAGCTTTAGAACAATATCTATGCATCATTGGTGCCTCATCCCAAATAATCAACTTTGCCTTCACAATCAAATTTGCTAAAGGAGTACCTTGCTTGATATTACATGTTAAATCTTCAGTTAGATTTAGTCGAATTACAAATCTTGAATGAGCAGTAATAGATATGCAATCCCACTAGATGCAAATGTTAACTCAGTATCTCCTCTAGATCTTAAGGCAGAAGCTAGAGTCCTCCAAATATAAGTCTTTCATGTTCCTCCAAAACCATATAAGAAGAAAAATCCACCTTTGTTTTCACTCACATCCATTATTATTCTCTCATAGATTGACTTCTGCTCATCCGTCAAATTATGTAATAATCGTTCATGTTCCTCCGCTATTTCGCGTTATTATAACGAAGTTCATCACGAATTAATCTGTTACGGTTGTCAACTTCTTCCTCACTATAAACAGATGTTGGCATTGTTGGAAAATCTTTAAAACTTCTTCCACACCCCTTTAAAAAGTTTTCCAACTTTGAAAACACCGATTTTTCAAATCATCATCTGTGAGATCAGCTTCTGAAATAACAACAAATATATAATAAAAAAATAAATAAAATTATAATTAGCTACATGAAATGGATAGTATGATACACGTAATAGTAAAATGTAGAATATTGGTTTACATATAAATGAAGCATATTTAATTTAATCGAAAATGAAAAATTTTTATAGTCTAAACCATATGGTTAATTTCATAGATGAAAACTACAAATACAAAAATAACCATTTTGTTATTCTAAATATATGAAGAAAGGCAGGAATCAAAACTTTTTACACAAAATTCTACAATGCATAAGTATTGATAATTAGCCGTTCAAATTTGTAATGGAATTAATTGCAAAGAATAAAATCTCTATTAATATTTATTTACGTACCTAAGTTATCCAAAATTGTTCTTTCTTCATGTATGATATCTTCTTATAGTAATTGCCATGTTCCTTCCCAAACATGTTCTGGACGTGACATTGAATTTGATAAAAGTAACATAGCAAATAATTACCTAAGATAAGATGGTATTCCCCAATTACTTGCTTCTACAATAGCATCAACATATTCTTTGTCATCATCTATTAAACCTATAACATAACATGCATCACTAAAAGTCTCATGATCACAACCGTTGATTTTTTTGAGATCCTCACAGGATGTTGGACCTTTGATTATATTTTACAACAATCTAAGGTAATATTGCTCGCCAGATCCAAGTGGTACAAAGAATATTCTTTCAATAGAAATTGCAGATGTTTTTTCTTTTTTTCCATCTTTTCAATTTTTGTTTCCAAACAAACTTAAGAGGGAATTCTGCATATGTTAATTCTCTTGCTTCACAAAAAGCCTTATTTGTTTCAAACCAACTTAAAAGGATTGATTCCTTTACATTTGGTTGTCACGACCCAAATCCGGTCGTGATGGCGCCCAACAATTAAGTAAGGCCAGCCAGACCAATAATTGTTTTTCACAGGTAAATATCAGCCCCAAATGGACTACTCAAGAAGAATATATAAGTCACAGAAACTCCAATAATAATAATACGAACAAAATACTAAGAAGTGCGAAAACAACTAACATTTCCAAAGATCTGGAGTCACAAGTCTAGAGCCTCTAAACAAAACCGAACAAAAGTAGAGAATACCGTATAAAAATTCTCAAATCTGAACATAAAATAGCAACTGAAAATAGGAGGAGAAGCTAGGTTCTGCGAACGTCGGCAACTACCTCAGCAACTCGGTATGACTCTGCAAAAGCTGGAAATGCTCGTCTACTTCTCCTGAGTACCTAAGTCTGCATACAAAGGGTGTAGGGAGTAGGGGTGAGTACTAAGTACTCATTGAGTAATAAATATATACAAGTAGCTGAAAGCAAGAAATCCACAGAATACCACAAGATGAAGCTAAACTACAGTCTGATCCTCCTACGAACTAACAACAACAGTACCATACAATTATCACAGACAAATCAATAGATAAAGATGCAATGCAAAGCACATAACCGCTGCGGCGTGTAGCCCGATCCATTTAACATCGACGGCGCTCACTAGGGTGTGTACAGACTCCGTAGGGGCTCCTACAGCCCGAGCGCAATATCGCTGCGGCGTGCAACCCGATCCTCATATCATATCAACCGCTGCGGTGTGCAGCCCGATCCATCCTCAGTCCACAGCAATCATATAAGTCACACAACAGCTCAAATTATTTATTTCCAGGTTCCCTTTCATTAATTATGAAAATACTTTGATTCTTATTTAATTTTCAAAAAAACAGGTGGCTTAGCATTTCAATACGGTGATTTCAAACCAAGACTGAGATTAGTGATTAAGCAAGTGTAGCTATCACATATATAACTATCCCCTAGGGATACTACAGGTCGGCACAAGGCCCCAAACATGTCTTACAGCCCACAATTATATCAAACACATTGTTTTTCAACCACTAACAACATATTATTCATATTCGGGATGGACTAAGTTTCAATCCCCAGTCATAATCATTCCCGCACCTGCAACGGGGTGCGATCCACGCTCTACTAGCGTCACAATGTGCTAAGCCGGGGTTTCAAACCCTCGTGCTACCATATACATAAACTACTTACCTTTAGCCGGTCGTAGACTCGTCCGCAATGCCTTTTCCTTTAGGATTCGCTGCCTCACATGTAGAATCTATTCAAACCACAATAATTATGTCATTTACGGGTCAAAGAAACGTAACCCAATTTACTTTACATGAAAAACATGTAAATACACTAAGTTGGTAAAACCCGACCCCTGGCCCGCTGCCCCGAAAAATTCTGAAATTAGTACCAATGTGATCCTCGTCTCGTTATGAGTCTGTGCATATACAATTTATCGAAATTGAAGTTCGAATGGCCTTTCAAAACCCAAAAATTCATTTTTAATACCTAGGCAATAATTCTTCACAGTTTCGACCCAAATTCATGAAGATTGATGTTAATTCTACCATAAAATTATGTTTTTAAGTCAAGAAACTTACCTCAGATGAATACCCGATGAATTCCCAGTGTTTTCCCATGAGTTCTTCTCTCTAGGGTTCAAAATTTGTGTTTTTGGTGAATGAACCCGCGACTACACTATTTCTGCATTTTAATTCACTGATAGACCCGTTACTCTACGTGTCCGCGATGGGCCTCACGCGTCGCCTCCCACCCGTTCGCGAAGCACAATCTCCCAGCCGCCGGATTTCTCTTCTACACGAACGCGTAGGTCCTCACGCGAACGTAAAGCTCTCCCCTTTCCTTCTACGCGAACTCGTCCTCCTGTCACGCGAACGCAAAGCTTTGCCCTACCTTGCCTACACGAACGTGACATCCTGGTCGCGAACGCGATGGTTTAGCCCACCTGGCCTTCACGAACACGACCTGATCCACGCAAACGCGAAGGCTTAAATGTCTGTACAGTTTTCTGCAATTTTCTGCAGCTTTTTCCAAGTTTAAAATGACCGGATGATGGTCCGTATTCATACCGAGGCCCCCAAGACCCCAACGAAAACTACCAACCTACTCCAAAACACGAGACGGACTTGTTCCAATCATAAAAACACCATCCTAACATCAAAATCACCATTTTCACACGGATTCAAGCCTAAGTTTCTTCAAAACATCTGCAACTAACATTTAATCCAAAACCCGATCAAACAACGTCCGAATGACCTGAAATGTGTATACATATCCAAAATCACATAACGAAGCTATAGAAATTGTCGGAATTCCATTCCGACTCCCTGATGAAAATCTCACCTACCGTTCGGATTTCGCCAAAATTCAACCTTAGACAATTCAAGCCAAAAACTACACCGGACCTCCGAATTCGATTCCAATTTCTCCCCTAAGTCATTAATGATCCCCCGAAACTAGTCAAATCATCAGAATCCGATTCCGAGCACTATAACTACATAGTCAACTTCCTTCAAAAAAGCTATTTGCCGCATTTTCAACCCGAATCACTCCTAACTCACCCGATAAACTCTAACACTGATATAAAAGCATAAAACATGTAAATGCAAGGTAACAGGGTGGTAATTCCCTTAAAATGCCCGGTTGATGGTCTGAATCCATCCGCGAACGGGTTAAGAAACATACCCGGAGTATCAAATAAGTGTGGATATCTGCTCCGCATCTCTTGCTCGGTCTCCCAAGTTTTATCCTCCGTGGGACGACCTCTCCACTGCACTTTCACTGAAGCTATATCCTTGGATCTCAGCTTACGAACCTGTCGACCCAAGATGGCTACTGGCTCCACATCATAGGTCAAGTCCTCATCTAACTGTATCGTGCTGAAGTCTAACACATGCGACGGGTCTCCAACATACTCTCTGAGCATAGATACATGAAATACCGGGTGAACTCCTGACAATCTGGGTGGCAAAGCAAGCATATAGGCCACCTCTTCAACTTTCCTAAGCACCTCAAAAGGTCAAATGAACCTTGGGCTCAACTTTCCTTTCTTTCCAAACCTCATAACGCCCTTTATAGGCGAAACCTTCAGCAACACCTTCTCACCTACTGAATAAGACACATCTCGGACCTTCCAGTCCACATAACTCTTCTAACGCGACTGAGTTGTGCGAAGTCTCTCCCGAATCACCTTCACCTTGTCTAAGGCATCCTGAACTAACTTTGTCCCCAACAATCTAGCCTCGCCGGGCTCAAACCAACCGACTGGAGACCTACACCGCCTCCCATATAAAGCTTCATACGGTGCCATCTGAATGATGGACTGATAGTTATTTTTATAAGAAAACTCTGCAAGAGGCAAGTAATCAGCCCATGAACCACCGAAATCAATGACACAAGCACGCAACAGGTTCTCCAATATCTGAATAGTACGCTCAGACTGCCCATCCGTCTGTGGATGAAATGCAGTGGTCAGCTCTACCTGCGAACCCAACTCTCGCCGAAATGTCCTCCAGAACTGTGAAGTGAACTGGGTACCTTTGTTTGATAGGATAGATATGGGAACTCCATGCAATCTCACAATCTCACGGATGAATATCTCTGCCAACCGCTCTGAGGAGTATGTAGTACACACTGTAATAAAGTGAGCTGACTTGGTCAGCCTATCCACAACCACCCAAACTGAATTAAGCTTCCTCGCTGTCCGAGGGAGTCCACTAACAAAATCCATAGTGATCCTTTCCCACTTCCACTCGGGAATATCAATACACCGGAACACACCACCAGGCCTCTGATTCTCATACTTGACCTGCTGACAATTTAGGCACCATGCTACATGATTCATAATATCCTTCTTCATCTTTCTCCACTAGTAATGCTGCTTCAAATCCTGATACATCTTCGCGGCTCCTGGATGAATGTAATACCGCGAGTTGTGGGCCTCCTCCAATATCAACTCATGAAGGTGATCCACATTGGGCACGCATATCCGGCCCTGCATTCGCAACACACCATCACTATTAATAGTGACATCTGTGGCATCATCATGCCGAACTCTGTCCTTAAGGACAAACAAGTGTGGATCATCATACTGGCACTCTCGAATACGATCGTATAAAGAAGACCGAGCTACTACACAAGCCATAACCCTACTAGGCTCAAAAATATCCAGTCTCACCATCTGATTAGCTAATGCCTGAACATCAACTGCAAGGGGTCTCTCCCCAACTGGATTATACGCCAAGCTGCCCATACTAATAGCCTTCTAGCTCAATGCATCGGCCACAACATTGGCCTTCCTGGGATGGTACAAAATGGTAATATCATAGTCTTTAAGCAATTCAAGCCATCTCCGCTACCTCAAATTGAGATCTTTCTACTTAAACAAATGCTGAAGGCTGTGGTGGTTCTGTATATACATCACAAGATACACCATACAGGTAATGCCTCTAAACTTTCAAGGCATGAACAATGGCAGCTAACTCTAGATCGTGAACAGGGTAGTTCTTCTCATGCGGCTTCAGCTGACGGGAAGCATATGCAATAACTCTACCCTCCTGCATCAATACACAACCGATCGCAACTCTGGAAGCATCACAATATACCATATAAGACCCTGAAGCTGATGGCAGCACAAGTACCGGAGCTGTGGTCAAAGACGCCTTGAGCTTCTAGAAGCTCTCCTCACATTCCTCAGACCACACAAATGGAGCATTCTTCTGTGTCAGCTTTGTCAAAGGTGAAGCAATAGATGAGAAACCCTGAACAAACCGACAGTAATAGCCTGCCAAGACGAGAAAACTCCGAATCTCAGTAGCTGAGGAAGGTCTGGGCCAATACTACATTGCCTCGACCTTCTGTGGATCAACCCAAATACCATCAGTGGACAGTACATGTCCCAGAAACATCACAGTATCAAGCCAGAACTCACACTTAGTGAATTTTGCATAAAGCTTTTCTTCTCTTAACCTCTACAATACCACCCTCAAGTGATGTGCATCCTCCTCCTGGCTGCGTGAATACACCAGAATATCATCAAGAAACACAATCACAAAAGAATCAAGGTATGGCCAAAATACACTGTTCATCAAGTGCATGAATGCAGCTGGGCATTAGTCAGCCCGAAAGACATCACCAGAAACTCGTAGTGCCCATATTGCGTTCTGAACGCTGTCTTCAAAATATCTAAATCCCTGATCTTCAACTGATGATAGCCCGATCGAAGATCAATCTTAGAAAATACAGTAGCTCTCTGGATCTGATCAAACAGGTCCTCAATACGAGGCAATGGGTACTTATTCTTCACTGTTACCTTGTTCAGCTGCCTATAATCAATGCACATTCTCATTGTGCCATATTTCTTTTTCACGAACCACACCGGTGCACCCCAAGGTGACACACTCGAGCGAATGAAACCTTTATGTAAGATCTCCTGAAGCTGTTCTTTCAATTCTTTTAACTCCGCTGGTGCCATGCGATAGGGAGGAATAGAAATGGGCAGAGTGCCCGGCACCAAGTCTATACCAAAGTCAATATCCCTGTCAGGTAGTATGCCCGGCAGGCCTGCTGGAAATACATCCGGAAACTCTCTCACAACGGGGACTGAATCAAGACTAGGTGTCTCAGCCTCAAAATCTCTAATGAAGGCCAAATAAGATAAACAACCCTTCTCAATCATTCATTGGGCCTTTATATAAGAAATCACCCTGTCGGACACATAATCTGTCAAGCCATGCCATTCAATCCTTGGATTACCTGGAATACCTAGTGTGACTGTCTTGGCATGACAGTCCGGAATCGCATGGTAAGGAGATAACCAATCCATGCCTAGAATCATATCAAAATCTACCATGCCCAATAGTAACAAGTCAACTCGGGTCTCCAGACCCCTAATAGTAATAATACAAGATTGATATACCAGATCCACAACAACAGTATCCTCCAATGGGGTAGCCATATGTACGGGCAAGGCAAGAATACCACGGGTCATACCAAAATGATGTGCAAAATAAGAAGAAACATAGGAATAGGTGGATCCAGTATCAAATGAGACAGAAGCATCCCTGTGGAAGGCTGAAATAATATCTGAAATGACAGCATCTGAGGCACTAGCATCCTTCATATCCGGAAGAGCATAGAAACGAGCCTGGCCTCCGCTAGTACGATCCTCACCCCTAAGGCGACCTCTGGCCACCTAGCCACAACTCATAGCTGATTGTGCTGGTGCTGAAGAAATAGGAGTAGAAGACGAGGGCTGGTCCCTCTGCTGAGACCACCTACGTAGCCACTGAGGACACTCTCTCTTGATATGGCTAAAATCGCCAACTCAAAACAACGGCCTGAAGATGGAAGAAGGGACTGTTGAGGACCCCTCGCTGCAGATGAATCCTAAGCTAAAGAAGTAGGAGCAGAGCTCAGAGCTGGAAGAGCACTCAATGCAGGCTGACTCTGCTGACGACCCTGCTGACCCTGATGACCCTGATGGCCCTGACGACCATGATCTGATGAAACTCTACTGGACTCTACACGTCCTGACTGATGGGATCTAAATGAACGACCCCTACTATGCTGAGGATGGCCCCTAGACGGAGCACCAATGTAACTACCAGTACCACGAATCCTCTTAGCCTCTCTCTCCTCACGCTCTCTACGGCGATTTGTCTCAATATGACGGGCAGCATCAACCACCTCTTCAAAGGTCGCTGCCGATGCTCTCTCTCTGGTCATCAATATACAGATGGGGTAGATAAGACCATCTATAAATCTCATGATGCTCTCTCTATCCGTCGGAACCATCCACATGGCATGACGGGCTAGCTGTGTGAATCTCATCTCATACTGAGTAACCGTTATGTCCCCCTGCTTCAGCCACTCAAACTGACGACGCAGCTCCTCTCTCTGGGACCGAGGCACATACTTCTCCAAAAATACCGTGGAGAACTGCTGCCAAGTGAGGGGCACTGCCCCAGCGAGCCTACGCCTCTAAAAATCCTCTCACCACTGAAATGCTGGACCTGAGAACTGAAAAGTGGTGAAAGCAACACCACTGGACTCCAGAATACCCGCGGTACGAAGCATACGCTGACATTTATCAAGAAAACCCTGGGCGTCCTCGCCCTCAGCACCACTGAATGTTGGAGGTTGTAGCCTCTCGAACCTCTCCAGACGACGCTGCTTATCGTCAGGCATAACTGGAACCACATGAGCAGGGGCTAGTGCAACGGGTGAAGCTGGCTGAACTAGAGGTGCCACAGGTGCCTGAATACCCTGAACTACCGGCTCAGGTGTACGAGCCACGGGGGTCTGATTCCCTCCCCCTGCCTTTCAATAAGCCGTTGTAGTAGAGGCTACAACTACCTGAGCCAAGCCAGTGCATACTGATACAATCTGGGCCAAAGTCTCCTGAAGGCCCGGTATCACAATAGGAACTGTCGGTGCCTGAACCTGAGCTGCCGGAGCGTCTACAGCTGAAACCTGATCCTGAACCTGGGCCAGTGGTACTGGAATCTAACCCTGAGTCTGGTCAGCTGGTGGGTCAGCAGACGCTGGTACTGCTGCCCTACCCCTACCACGACCACGGCCCCTAGGTGCCAATGGTGGTCGTCCGCCACGTCTGCTAGCACGTGTTATCGCCATCTGCGAGAGAATAGAATATGGAAAAATTTAGTTTCACGTTAACACCAACAGCACGATATGACTCCAAGAAAAGTGAGGTTTTTCCTAAAGTTTCTATAGCCATCCGAGGATAGATACGGACGTCTACGTACCGATCCGCGAAAGCCTACTAAACCGGCTCATGACTCACGAGTCCTAGTAACCTAGGCTCTGACACCAAATTGTCACGACCCAAATCCGGTCGTGATAGCGCCCAACAATTAAGCAAGGATAGCCAGACCAACAATTGTTTTTCACAGGTAAATATCAGTCCCAAATGGACAACCCAAAAAGAATATATGAGTCATAGAAACTCCAATAATAATAATACGAACGAAATACTGAGAAGTGCGAAAACAACTAACACTCCCAAAGATCTGGAGTCACAAGTCTAGAGCCTCTAAACAAAGCCGAACAACAGTAGAGAATACTGTATGGAAATACTCAAATTTGAACATAAAGTAACAAATGAAAGAGATGAGAAGCTAGGTTTTGCGAACGTCGGCAACTACCTCAGCAACTTGATATGACTCTACAAAAGCTGGAATGCTCATCTACTTCTCCTGAGTACCTGAATATGCACACAAAGGTGCAGGGAGTAGGGGTGAGTACTAAGTAATCACTGAGTAATAAATATATACAAGTAGTTGAAAGCAAGAAATCCACAGAATACCACAAGATGAAGCTAAACTACAGTCAGATCCTCCTACGAACTAACAACAGCAGTACCATACAATTATCACAGATAAGGATGCAATGCAAAGCACATAACCGCTACGGCATGTAGCTCGATCCATTTAACGTCGACGGCGATCATTGGGGGTGTATACAGACTCCGGAGAGGCTCCTATAGCCCAAGCGCAAAATGCTGCAGCGTGCAGCCCGATCCTCATATCAACTGCTACGGCATGCAGCCCGATGCATCCTTAGTCCACAACATGCATATGAGTCATACAACAGTTCAATTTAATTAATTCCAGGTTCCAGTTCATTAATTATGAAAATGCATTAATTCTTATTTAATTTTCCAAGAGCATGTGACTTTGCATTTCAACATGGTGATATCAAACCAGGACTGAGATCAGTGATTAAGCAAATAGAGCTATCACATATATAACTATTGTCACACCTCCCTTTTTACTACCTCTTTGATATCCCGATTAAGAGAATAAGGTATACCTCAATATCATAAATACCCCGGGAAAGGATATAATAACAACGAGAAAGGAGTTTTTCCAAATAAAGGACAATTGGTTCGGGGTTTTATTTAAAATTTCAGAGTCGCCACTTGGGAAATATAATGGTGTCCAAGTCACCGGTTAATCTCGAATCCGAGGAAGTTGACTCTGCTTAAACAGTCCGCGCAACAAGAAATCCGGATAAGGAATTCTGTTAACCCGGGAGAAGGTGTTAGGCACCCCCGGATTCCGTGGTTTTAGCACGGTCTCTCAACTGTCGTTCTTGATTTCAATTGATTTATTATATGCTTTTTAACAATATGTACATGTTTCGCTATGAATATTTTATGAATTGCAACGTTGCAAAAATGTATTTCGAGTCACACCGCAAACAGTACGCCTGTGACTTTTAAGACGCTTTTGGCTTCGCCGAGATTTATGATTTGAGTCATATCAAATGTGCACTCGTATTAGGGAAAGTATATTTTTAAAGTCACGCCTATATCGTCTATCGGCTTTTTAATCTTTTGGAAAGGTTGTGAAATTAGCTATCAACCTTCCCGAGTCTATTATATAATTATTTGTTTATATGGGGGCCCCGCT